>UEGL01000026.1:0-146869 GCA_900465325.1 Zygosaccharomyces sapae | reverse complement strand
CACAATGTGGTGGAGAATGTTTACGGTGTAAATGGTGGAGCATTTAGGGCAGCTAATGAAGCTGCAGAACAACTATCGGAAAAGGCAATCCCATATAGTAAAGAACTGTCCCACGATATCTGTACTTATGAGAATAAAAATGACATCTATAGTATTCCTAATGTGGTTCCAGGACTCTTGCCGCTAGGAGAAATTTTACAAATGATTCTACAACAGAAAATAAACTTAGTAAACAACAACATGGTTCTTTTGACACCTCCATCGGTCACATTCGATTAGTTGTAGATTTTGATCAAGAATCGCCGCAGATTAAAAAGACTATATGTGACCTAGTAAGATTATTTGGTTTAAAGAACACAATAGATTCGTTAGTGATTGTATAAAAGTAAAATTCTATGGTCACACATTTGAGTCACTTTGTTTAATTCGTATAGTCGATTGATGGTTTAGCTCATCGCCTTCGGGGAGTGAAGATGTTGACAAATTTGTGCATTTAGTCGCACAACTCTATGCCGGGAGATTAGAAATTATAGTTAGAGCTCATTTTATAAAGTCCATAGAGAATTATGGACATTGACCAGGTGGTCAGGGTATGTTTTCTTACGATCTCATTTAAGTGGTTGTTAAAATGAATAAGTTACTAATAACAATACCAACTAAATATAGCTCATTGAAGGGTTGTATTCTCCGCAGCCATCTCAAGATGTGGGTACCATTCAACAAGAATTACAGTCCATTCAAAAATCTGACGATGGTTTTCTTTTAGCAAATGAGTTGTTGAGTAATGTTGCATATTCTCCTAACGTCAAGTATTTTGGAGCCTTAACTTTAACAGTTCAACTGTCTACACATGTTGATTCTTACGAAATATTGTGGAAAATATTTAAGGCTAACCTTTACATTTAGTGAAATTTTGTAGTCAGTATGTGAAAGATTCGTCAACTTATGCTTCCTTGCTGATTATTATAAAAAATTGATGTCTAATTTATCATTGATATTTACAAACATTAACGAGTGGAGTAATGTAGAGACTAGTGGTAATGCAATCACTCATTGGAACAATCCTGTGAATACAGTAGTTTTGATGCTCTCTCATGAAGAAGAATTTTCATCTAGCAACTGGCAGGATACTTTAGAAACTGATCAACTGATCCATCATTTAGCCAATTCACCGGTTCCATATGATAAACTAATGTTATTCATTAAGACCTCTGAACTCTATAACAAATTGGCTCTTATGTTTACTGAAATTATTGTGGAGGATTTAATTAAGTTCCAATCTAAGAAGGGTACTATGAATAAAATGTATGAGATTGTTCATGAACACTTATACATTTCTACCATGGCTCTTATTAACGTCAATTTGGCCGAATGGCATGTGTCTGAAGATATTCTTTATAATTGTATTGGAGCGTGGATCAATTATATATCTATGGCAAGGAACGTTTCCCCTACGGGCGTATGGATTTGAGTGAAATGTTTGACAACATGATCAATAGAATGTGCCTATCTACCGAAGCTACTGATGGATTTTATCAAGCAGAAAAATTTTGAGTATCCTTGCCAATGTATTTGCTAATGATCCGATTATTATGGGCCATCCCCAACGTGAGGAACTTGAAGTCATTTTCTTAGGTGTCTCAAGAACTGGAAGTGCAAATTCTATTAAAACAATTGGATGTTACAGTATATGAATCATCTGGTTACCAATGAAATGACTGATGATCTAAAAGAACTCGCTGTCTGTGTTGTTGATTTTTATTAATTAATACCTTGGATATGTGCAATAAACTGTTTACAGTGGTTTCATCTCCACAATTCAATGGTGATAATTTGCAACAGTATATTAAGGTGCTTTTGCAATTGACTAATTTCCCATTGATACCAGTGTTACAGGAATTTTTCTCGGTGAGAATGGTTGATTTTGGTTAGATCTAGCTGACTGTTATTCCAATACAGTTGCGGAAACATATACGGAATCTGCTCCTCAGTTAGCCACAGAGATTTTTCAACAGGTTGTCAGTATATACTTGCCCAAAATTAGTTTATTGAATAAACAGAAAGCGATGGAAGCGGAAAATGACGACACTGTAATGCATGAATTTGACGACTTTAGGTCTGCTATTGCCGACTTAATGGAATCTTTATGGTCAATACTCGGTAATGATAAATTGACCAATATTCTTATAACAGGGGTAGGTGAAAATACACTTTCTACTGATGGTACCAGCAGTGTTGACATTTTGAGGTTGAAACGATGTCGTTTTACTCAATACACTTTTAACAGATATGAACTTAAGGGAGAGTCCCTGGATTTGTGATATACTTGATTCTTGTGAATTTTTGTCGGAAATATCCTTATGCTGTTCCAAGTAGGATGCGAAAGCTCTGCCGATTCCATCGTCGCGAGAACATTAAAATTGGACTTTGTTAGAACTGGTTCTTCACTAATGGGTACCATGGCAGGTTATTTTCAACAATCTCCATCCCAATTGAGTACATGCGTAGATGCTCTTTTCAAGGCTTAGAAAAATGCACAATTGCAGCTTCACCCGCTGATACCCAACTAAATGATAAATTGGAGGTTATGATTATTAAGACTATCTCTACACTTTGTGATGCTTGTCGTTATGAACTTTCTCCCTATTTGATGCAATTTACCACTGTTTTAAGACGATAATGAGGCCGGAATCCAATGTATCTACTTTTACTAGAGAAAAATTGACTAGATCGCTGGGGTATATCATTGAAGCTCAAGTAGATAGTGGGCCTGAAAGACAAGCTGCTTGTATGTTGGAAATACTTAATACTATAGAAAGTTATATCCAACAGGCTTTAACTATATCCGAATTACCGTCTGAGCAACAAAGAGGCTATTTACACTGTATGTTGACATGTATTTCAGAGTTAGGTACGGCTATGATCCATTCTTCAGAAGAAGAAAATGAAACATTTGTGCAAAAATTGCAGAGTTTAGAAATTATTGGAACTTGGATCCATTACAAATTTCTTCTAAAGTGTTAAATTTACTTCAATTAGTTTTATCCAACCCCGCGTATGCCAAGGATATGGCATTTGTGGAAGTTGTTTGTTTAATTTTGGGTAAAGCACTTGGTTTACCATATGAAAACCCGCATTTTCTCAAATATTCTATGAAAGAGATTATGGAATTCTTACTCAACCATATTTCTTCTACTGATGTGGCATTGGCATTGCCCTATTACGTGTACCTTTTGGAAAAATTGATAAAACAGTATAAGGATCAGTTGTTGCCACAAGATTTTGACTTTTGTTCGAAAATTTCTTTTACGATACTATCAATCGGCTATTTTACATGATCCAGATTTGTTACAGACCACCATTAATTTCATTAATAGCGTTTTAGACTCTAAACCTGGTTTAGTAGTCCATGGGGCATATTGGACTTCCTTTTATTACCAGAATTTATCAAATGTCTTTCAGCGAAAGAGAGGTTCACTATCGTTGCAGTAACAAAATTTTGGTGTAAAGTTATTAATAACAAGAAGTATATTCGTGAAGACAATGAATTAACGCGTCATCAATTTGTATTAATTGGGCAAGAAGTCGTTTATCAAACCATGTTTGGGTTATTTCATAGTCAAAGATCAGATATAAGTAGCTATACGGATCTTCTGAGGACTACAATGGCTAAATTACCATTACAAACTCCAAAATGGCTGGCTGCTGCTTCCAGCGATTTCTGAGAATAATGTAGCGCATGAGAAATTTATCAGTAAATTATCGGTTACTAGGGGCAGTAGAGCTGCTAACAATGTAATCCTTGAATGGTGGTTATCATGCAACGCTCTACCCAGTCTCTAGTTGGAATAAATTGAATAGTTTATCGTGTTAATGTTAGGAGCCGTATACTCAACCTTGTGTTTTGGTTTCACCAAATATTTGAGAGCTACAGTTTAGGTTTGCTTAAATTAATTAATTAAATATGAAGTAAATTTCTTTAATTTTTCTTAGAAAGAAGCAAAGCATGTCTACAGTTGACGAAGTTCAGACCCTTCTCAAAGAAACATTGTTGATAGTAACCTCCGTACACCGCCATGTAAGTTATAAAATTATTGTAACGAATTTCGGGTGGAACGTTACACTATTCAAATCGACTAACGTTGTCATTGTCGAGGCATTAAAGAGTCAAAGGGCTCCAGAGAGTATTATGAAGATCGTGAAGTTCCCTGGTTAAGTCATAGGGAGGAACGGAGGAAGTATGAAGTTTATACCGTTGATGTAAGTCCCGATGGTAAGCGCATAGCTACTGGAGGTTTAGATGGTAAAATTAGAATATGGTCAGTAGCTTCTATTCAAGAAGCAGCTAGAAAAGAGTTTTCTAAACATATAATAGATGAGGAATTGAAAAGACCACTCGCAAGTATGAGTAGACATACTGGTTCTGTGACTTGCGTTAAGTTTTCGCCTGATGGAAAATACCTTGCTAGTGGTTCGGATGATCGTATATTACTTATATGGGCTAGAGATGAGGAACCTAGAACTGAACCGATATTTGGTAATGAATTTGAAAAGGAACATTGGATGGTACGAAGGAGATTAGTGGCACATGATAACGATATTCAAGATATATGTTGGGCGCCTGATTCAAGTATATTGGTTACAGTGGGGTTGGATAGATCGATTATTATCTGGAGTGGGTCCACTTTTGAAAAATTAAAAGGTTTGATGTACATCAGTCATTAGTTAAGGGTGTTGTGTTTGATCCAGCAAATAAATACTTTGCTACTGCATCAGATGATAGAACTTTAAAAGTATTCAGGTATCATAAGGCAGGAGACTTAGCATTTACAATTGAACATGTTGTATCTGATTCATTTAAAGGCTCGCCATTAACTACGTATTTCAGAAGGCCTTCGTGGTCTCCAGATGGTCAGCACATTGCGGTACCGAATGCGACAAATGGACCAGTTAGTTCAGTGTGTATTGTTAACAGGGCGAATTGGGATACTAGCATAAGTTTAATCGGTCATGATGCTCCTACTGAGGTTACTAGGTTTAATCCAAGACTTTTGAAGTACAGAATGGAGGTCATTCAAATGCGGAGGGCGCTGAGGATCAAAAAATAAACGTGATGAAGTGGAATCAATTGTAGCAACTGCAGGTCAGGATAAGTCCCTTGCCTTGTGGGGTACTAGTAAGGTTCGTCCCATTTTGTTGCTTATGATATTGCTAATAAATCTGTTACAGATATGGCATGGAATCCACAAGGTGATACACTATTTATTAGTTCCCTAGATAGCTCATTGACAGTTTTCTTTTGAAAATGGTGAGTTAGGTAAATTCATACCGTTGGAAAAGAATATTGAGCAGCTGCACAGATATGGTGTGGATAAAGATTCTTTAGACTTTCCTGAAAGTGTTAAGCAACTTTCCTTGGAGGAAGAGGCGAGAAAGTGGCGACCACAACCAAAAGGATCTTCGATTGGATTCTTAGAATCGCGGGTAGGTGTGAAGCAGAGTGAACGGGATAATAGGCATAGTGATAATAGTAGTAGTAGTAATGATAATAATAATAATAATAATGAAATTAGCAAAGAGCAGAAAAAGGAACAAACTCCAGCAGTCTCCAAAATGAAAGTATTAATATTTTGATACCAAAACGTAAGAATGACAGCAAATTAAACCAAACTGAGGTTAAAGATGGTCGTAAAGGGTGGCCCCACATTGCTCTCCTCCGGTTATTCACCGATTAAAACGATACCTTCTTTTGATAGGCACAATGGTGGTGTCACTAAGTCTACGGCTGTTACATCCAAGAAACCTGTATCTTTGTCTATGCAAGGAATTGAAGGTAAGATGAGTATACAATCATATCCAATGCCCAGGTTGGGTATTCACACCTTAATCATGGGTATGAAGGAAAGAGGAAAAGACGTCTTTACAAGGAGAAGGATTTAGGTATACAGTCACAGAGGGATGATAATGACATATCTCCAGATGTTGATGCTGGTATTTCAAATATTGATACTGACATGGCAGAAGGGGAATATGGTATGACGCTAAACTCTAAATTGACACACGATAAGGTCTGGGCTGATGAGCCAAATGTAAGATATCTCAAGACACCAGGAGTAATACCTGATACAGATGCGGTACTTTTAGAATGTGGGACTTTTGAGGACTTTTATGTGTTAGAAATTCGTAATGGTGTGGAAAGGTCGATTCAATTCGATACGGAGGCATTGTTAGATAACCCGACGAGGATTTTAGGTTACCATAAAGGTAAAAGGACTATTGAGCTTTTCTTTCCAGAAGTAATAATATGTGCTGTGGGGTCAACAAATTGTAAGCTGTGGTGTTTGGCCACTGCCAATGGATCCATCTACATCATTTCACATAGTGGTCAATACAGATCACCAAAGATAAGTCTTGGTCATAAGGTTGTTAAATTAATTACACAGGATGAATATTTGATTGCTTTTACTGAAAGAGGTTTATTCTTTGTGTGGGATTTAGCTACATTGAAGCTTGTTTACAAAAATATCCCTATTTTACCAATCCTTAATAGTGAACCTGTTGAAGGGAATAAAGTTCGCAGCGGTAAACGTATCAAAAGTTTCTGCTTAGGTACAGGCGCCAGATCACTTCTGGTTCATATGACTAATCCTGAGAAGGTTTATCAGTGGATACATCAGCTTGGTTGTTGGTGCGAATATGAAGATAGCATTCCTGGTGAATCATAGCTTGCTTCTATAGCTATCCTGAAAATTCTAAAGGTCATAGTGATAACGATAGTGATATTCTATTTTGTAGGTAGGCGGTTCCGAAATAATTTTGCCGGTATCGGCCATGAATGACTCATTTTGCCGTTACCGGCTTTTGTCCGGTAACGGCATCATAAGATGGTGTGGATTTGAAAAATGAAGACATCGCAAGGTATATTTAGGGTTATAAAATAGTCAGATTGCAAACCTCTTTCAACGAGGTGACTGTATATATATTTATTTGAGATTTAATTTCTGAGTCTAACAGGAACGGTATTGTGATCGACCCAATTAAGAGCTACTATGTCGTATGTTTCGAGTAAAGATCCCAGGACTTTATATGATAAAGTGTTTGATGCACATGTTGTAAAAAGATCCATCTGGATCATGCCTGCTTTATATTGATAGACACTTGGTTCATGAAGTTACTTCGCCACAAGCTTTTGAAGGTTTGAAGAAAGCTGGAAGAAAAGTGAGAAGAACTGATTGTACCTTAGCAACGGTAGACCATAATATCCCAACTGCTTCGAGAAAAACTTCAAATCTACGGCTACTTTTATCGATCAAGCGGATTCTCGTCTTCAAGTGCAAACTCTAGAGGAAAATGTCAGGGATTTTGATGTAGCTTTTTGGTATGACTGAGAATAGACAAGGTATTGTTCACGTTATTGGTCCTGAACAAGGTTTTACTCTACCAGGTGCCACAATGGTTTGTGGTGATTCCCATACTTCTACTCATGGTGCTTTTGGTGCTTTAGCTTTTGGTATTGGTACTTCTGAAGTCGAACATGTTTTAGCTACACAAACCTTAATTCAATCGAAGTCCAAAAATATGAGAATTATGGTTAAGGGTGATTTGGCTCCGGGTATCACTTCTAAAGACTTGATGCTACATATTATTGGTGTTATTGGTACTGCTGGTGGTACTGGATGTGTTATGGAGTTTGCTGGTAAGGCCATTGAAGATTTATCCATGGAAGCACGTATGTCTATGTGCAACATGTCGGTCGAAGCAGGTGCGAGAGCTGGTATGATTAAACCGGATGAAACGACTTTCAATTATGTGAAAAACAAACCATTGGCACCAAAAGGTGCTGAATGGGATAAAGCTATTGCCTTCTGGAAGACTTTGCATACCGATGAGGGAGCAAAATTTGATCATGAAGTAATCATTAATGCTGGTGATATTGTTCCTACAATTACTTGGGGTACTTCTCCACAAGATGGATTGCCTATTACTGCTTCTGTTCCTGATCCAGCTGAAACAGACGATCCCATTAGAAAATCCGGTATGGAGAGAGCTCTTGAATATATGGGATTAACCCCAAGAACTCCTTTAAAGGATATCAAGATTGACAAGGTCTTTATTGGTTCTTGTACCAACTCGCGTATCGAAGATTTAAGGAATGCTGCTGCTGTGGTTAAAGGCTACAAGATTGCGGACAACATTAAAAGGGCCATGGTTGTCCCGGGATCTGGTCTTGTTAAAACTCAAGCTGAAAAGGAAGGCTTAGATCAAATTTTCAAAAATGCTGGTTTTGAATGGAGAGAAGCTGGTTGTTCAATGTGTCTTGGTATGAACCCTGATATTTTGAGCCCGCAAGAACGTTGTGCTTCCACTTCCAACAGAAACTTTGAAGGTCGTCAGGGTGCTAAATCTCGTAGTCATTTGATGTCTCCAGCTATGGCTGCTGCCGCTAGTATTGCAGGTCATTTTGTAGACATTAGAGAGTTCAAGTACAAGGATGGTGATATACCAAAGGTTTCCATCGGACAGGAAGAAGAAGATAAAAATTGCAAGATGCCGTCTATTCTCATGAGGAAGAGGTTCTACAACCAAGCGATCTGTCTGAATCAAGGGCAGAAGAAGAAGTTGATGACATCCCAGTCAATGAGCCTCAGCGTAAGGTTATCAAAACAGGTGAAAATTCTGCACTTCCGGCAGGTTTGCCACCATTTTGACTTTGGAAGGTATTGCAGCACCATTAGAAAAGGCTAATGTTGATACCGATGCTATTATTCCAAAGCAGTTCTTGAAAACTATTAAAAGGACTGGTCTTTCTGCTGGTTTATTTTACGAATGGCGTTTCGTTAAGGATGCTGAAGGTAAAGATCAACCCACTGACTTTGTTTTAAACGTTGATCCATACAAAAGCTAAGATTCTAGTGGTCACTGGTGATAACTTTGGGTGTGGTTCTTCTAGAGAACATGCACCATGGGCTTTAAATGATTTTGGTATTAAATGTATCATTGCGCCTTCGTTCGGTGATATTTTCTACAACAACACCTTTAAGAATGGTATGTTGCCCATCAGAGTAAACCAGCAAACCATCGTGAACAAGTTGTTCCCCTTAGCTAAGGAAGGTAAGTCATTAGTGGTTGATTTACCAAACCAACAAATTTCATCATCTGATGGAGAAGTTTTAGTGGATCATTTTGATGTGGAAGAGTTCAGAAAGCACTGTTTGATCAATGGTTTGGACGATATTGGTTTAACCTTGCAAAATGAGGCTGAAATTTCTAAGTATGAAGCCCTTCGTAAAGTAAAATTTTCGTTTTGGAGGGTGGTTCCTCTAAATTGATTAGACCAGTGAGAGGTACTAAAAAAGTCCGTTTGGTAACAAGGCTCCGGAATGGTAATCCAGTTTAAAATGGAATTATCCTTTTAAAAAATTAATTGATGGACGGTTGAGCCAATTCAGTTTGGTTTGTTGTATTAATTACTTACTAATGATTAGTTGATTGATTGATTTGTTCATTTATTTATTTATTTAGTTATTTATTTATTTATTTATTAAGGTATTGATTTATTCATTGATTTATTCCCAATAATTGAACCTTGCTTCAGTCTTCATTTTGAAGATTTTTAAAACTCGAAAAGCAATTGCTCCGGTGGATTAACGTATTTCTTGTTTTTATACTGATAAGCTTAGTTATTCTGATTCAATTTCTTAGAGTCTAACATGGCTATGCTCATTAACTTAGGTGATATGTGACAAACTATGCAATTTTAGGTTTCAACTAATTATACAAGGTTAATAAAATTATGGTTGATATTTCAATTTTAACTTTTCTGGTTGATTTGCTCTATTTATATTTCAAAACCAAAGGGGTTGTCAGGCGTGGCATTAAATAGATTGGCCTGTTTGGCTCCATTCTGTGGAGGACCATTACCAAAGCCAAAACCAGTAGGTTGTGCCTGTAATGGAGCCTGTGATAATGACATGTTTTGCATTTTCTGAGTAGCATTATCCATACCAGTGTTAAATGAATTGCCCGGAAAAGATTGTTG
This sequence comes from Zygosaccharomyces sapae, assembly GCA_900465325.1. Taxonomy (NCBI): domain Eukaryota; kingdom Fungi; phylum Ascomycota; class Saccharomycetes; order Saccharomycetales; family Saccharomycetaceae; genus Zygosaccharomyces; species Zygosaccharomyces sapae. The sequence goes on along the minus strand of UEGL01000026.1, from coordinate 136,830 downwards.
TGGCAATGGTCCCCTGTGAATTGATTTGAAGATCCAAAGTAACTATTCTGCTGGAAACCCCCAGTCGTTTGTGGACCCGGTTGAGTAATACCAGGATAGGATCCAGTGCTTTGCATTCCATTAGCAAAGGAGGGTTGTGGAAATCCACCGGATACCTGCGATGCTCCAAAATTATTTTGTGGCATCATGGTAGGACCACCAGTGACATTTGCTCCAAAACTGGTCTGTGGCATCATGTTGGCACCACCAGTAACATTTGCTCCAAAACTGGTCTGTGGCATCATGTTGGCACCACCAGTAACATTTGCTCCAAAACCGGTCTGTGGCATCATGTTGGCACCACCAGTAACATTTGTCCCAAAACTGGTTTGTGGCATCATGTTGGCACCACCAGTAACATTTGTCCCAAAACTGGTCTGTGGTATCGCATTAGCACCACCAGTAACATTTGCTCCAAAGCTAGTCTGAGGCATTACACTGGCTCCGCCAGTAACATTGGCACCAAAACTGGTTTGTGGCATTATATTAGCACCACCGGTGAAGTTTGTTCCAAAGCTAGTCTGAGGCATCATATTACCGCCAGTTCTTTGTAGTGGAACAAGATTTCCAGTGTGTTGGACAGGCAGACCGCTAGTCTTTTGTAAGGGAATAGAGCCACCTGTTCCCTGGACAGGCATGGCAGATCCCGTGGCCTGCATGGGCATGGCACCTCCTGTGGATTGAAGTGGCATTAAGCCGCTGCCTGTCTTTGGACTGGTAGAACGGAACCCAGCCTAGGCATGGTACCTCCCGTTGTTTGTAACGGCATTGTAGCCCCATAGGATGATTCATAGGTTGAGAATTAAAAGTCGTCTGTGGCATCATACCACCTCCGGTGGTACTCATTGAGATCATATTATTGTTTCCTTGGGACTGCATAATACCACCTGTACCAATGGGGACCAGCCCAGAATTCGTCCTTTGCGGTTGCAACATACCTCCAGTCTTCTGAAAACTTGCTGGTCCTAAAGTTGAACTCGTAACCTGTGGATGTAAACCACCTGTGGCTTGTAAACCCATGGGTATTAGCCCAGAATTTGTTCTTTGAGGTTGCATTAAGCCACCAGTATTTTGGGTACCAAAAGTTGTCTGTGGCATATTTAATCCACCAGTACGTTGCATTGGTATTAATCCACCGGTTGTGATAGGCATCATTACAAAACCGGTAGTCATTGGTAACATATTGTTACCTCCGGTTTTGAAAGGATCCAAAGGTTGTAAAGTGGTGCTTCCTGTAGGAGCTGAAGATAAAGTTGCTTTACTTTCAGCACCTGTCTTTACTGGCTCTAGATCCTTGATATTAGGCTCTGGGGATGAAGACGTTTCTTTTTCTTGGGCTCTAACGGGCGTAAATCGATCAAATCTTGCATAGAACCAGTAAAATTCGAGTTGTTGTTTTATCCAATAAATTAGATTCCGATTTAGCCGCAGGTTTGGAAGCCCAGGCATCATCATCAGCGTTTTGCACTGTAGTTGGGGCAGCAGTCTCAGGAACCTTCTGCGATACTGGTAATGATTGGGAAGTAACAGCACCAGTAGTTTGGGGAAGGAGATTCTGTGTAAGAGACGGTGTTTGCGGAATACCTGTATGTGAAACTTTGAGAGATCCATCAGGTTGTGAAAACATCCCGCCAGTAGTTTGTCCTAGAGGCAGTTTAGGTTCTCTGTCAAATTTCTTATCCAAGTATTTCATCACTCTTACAATGTCACCCTCACGCAAACCTAGAGTTCTCAGCATAGGTTCGTTAATGTCTTTCATCATATCCTCAGTAAGCTTTTCTCTTTCGAAATTGATGGTATATCTCTGACAATTACTAACATCAACGCCACAGTTTAGGAAAACTCAAACCAATCGTACTGAGGTTGGTAGTTTAGTGTCATGGTATTGGTACCACCAGTGGTTTGTGGTCTTGGGGTTTTATAGGTTTTGTTCAGTCAATTCTTGCATTTTGATTCTTTCCTCATCCAACATTTCTCTGGCCTTTCTCAATTCCTCTAATTCTTTTTCTCTCAGATACCTATCACGTTCTTCTCCTTCTTGATCTCTTATGGACTTTCTCTTTCTCTCACCAAAACCTTCTGAATTCTTAGATTTAAACTTATCCAGACTAAATCCGGTTACACGTTCCACGTAGACCAAGTCTTCATCAGAGAGTTTTCCAGCAGCCACTGCAATTTTACGCCATTGGCCTTATGCAAGTGGATTTTACCCTCTGTGCATCCTATGAACTGAGCCTCTACTTTAAAGGTATTAGACCTATCAGCCCATATACGTGTCTTTTGGGGTCCGGATATTGATTCTTGGAAATACCGCTAGATGAGGACCTATTGGCAGACGTAGAGGTAGATCTTCTTCTATCAACGCTTCTCCTCTCATTACTAACACTGTTCAGACTCTGAGCCTCATCGTCTTTCCAACTACCACTTTCGCTGCGTCCATGGCTACGTCTAAGACTGCTTTCCTTTAATCTTTCTCTTTCCCTATCCCTTTCTCTGCGGCTAGCTTGCTTAGCATTTTGCTTAGCATTGTATTTCTCAGTATTACCTGTGATCTTTCGCAATGAGCCAAAAGCCACCACCACTGCTTTTTCCGCAACAGGTTCCAGGCAATCTGCTGGAACTATCCCCTTTACCACTTGCCACCAATTCACATAACCACCAATCTCTTGATTTCTTATCGTTGATGATATAAACTACTTGGCCCTGCCTTACGGTCAACTCATCTTTGCTTCGGCTCTAAAATCGTGGACAACATCGGCCTGCTTCCTTGGTTTGGAAGCCTCTTCAATTCACGGATACCAGGATTTCTCTGCGCGCCCTTGTATTCCCCTAAAATAGAAACAATTTCATTGCAAGTATCATTACTACCAGCATGAAGTTCTAAACTCTTGTATGGTTTTACAAAGTCCAAGAAAATGTGTTTCTTCTCATTGTCGTAGGAGGTCAACTTATCAATGGTCCATTCCTCGTGAGGTCCGTCTATAGGTTCGAAAAATATTCTGTTACCTCCGATAGTCAACTTACACTTTTTCTTTTTACGACCGTCTACCTCGGCAATACTCCAAACATGATAATCTGAAGAATTCAAACCGTAATCATCGTAGGCATCACCGTATCTCTCATTCTCATCCATATCATCGTCTTCATCTTCCATTCTACCTCCTGTACGATAATCATCCCTTTCTGCACCCGCACCTGCTAATCCACCTAGGCTAGGACCCGCGCCAGTTGAATTAGGCCTTACAGGTTTAGGGGTGGAGGCAACTCTTCCTCATCTTCCATCGTTACTCTGTCTCTAGGTCTAGAGGGTAGTGGAGGTTCTACCTCATCTTTCATTGGCGGTAACGGAGGTTCAGGCAAAGGTTGTTCTTGTTCTCCAGGTCTCTTAGGTAGGGAGGTTCATTTGCATCCAATGTCGGCCTTGCAGGTAACGCAGGAGTGGCTTCTTCAGATTCCCCACTAGGACGTTGTGGTTTAGGTGGAGGTGGTAATTCTTCAGCGTTGCCAGGTGCTGTAATTGGAGGAGCCACTGGCGTGGGCCCTGGAGGCGCTACGGGTACAGATACTGGCGCAGCCGCCGGCGTTGTCGGCGTTTTTGAGCAGGCTCTACATAATTCCCAGGGATAAATCCATACGCTCCCGATGATTTCGATTGAACCAGCAGCCAATCTTGATCTTGATCATCGAATAGATCGAATAATTCATTTTCAAGAAATGTAATTTCTTCATCAGGGTTTTGGGCTTCTTCGTAATCATAAAGAGCTTTGACAGTGCCAATTACATTGGCAGGTTCTACGTAATTGGAAGGAACTAAACCAGTTGGCTCCTCGGCATCCAACCCTATCACTCTTTTCTTTACTGTCCACCATTCGTCAATATCACTTTTCTCTAAAAGATACAAAATGTCGTCTTCTTTTATGGCTAGTTCTTCATCAGTTTGAGGTTCGTAATCGTAAAGAGCCTTCACGACCCCAATGAATACTGTCATTTCTGCAGAAAAGCTCCTGTACGGAATCGATCTTTCCCTAAGCTTCTGAGATCAACTTTCAACGGTAGGGCCTGTTTCAGATGTGAAAACATCAAATCTTCAAAACACTCAAACAGGACAGGAATTACTACCTAGTAATCGACGCTATACGTGTCCTAATGAAGTGTAGGAGTCAAATTTCCTTAGGATTTGTACGCTCTTACTTGTTACTACTGAGGACCTGCATGTTCCTATGCCGAGGGTGCTATTATTTTCTGTTGTAAAGGGGAAGAATTAAGAGAGGGTAACATGTTTCGTGGAATGTTATAATTTAAAAGGCAATACCGGAAAAAAATAGCCGCCGAACTACCTATTTATAAACAAGTAAAAATTCATGTAGATTTATCTTCTTGCATTTAACTTTCCAATTCAGCCTGAAGTCTTTTGTAAAACCCCAGTTTGAAAAGCAGTTCGAAGAAAACAAAGTAAGGAGCTGTTATTAAGCTTTGGATTAGGTTGTCCATCAGGGCTGGTCTGCGACACTCGAAATAACTGTGACCAATGAATTGAACAATCCAACCTATTACAAACAGTGATATCTCTTGGTACAACTGCATTCGAATTTTACCCTTGTCTAATGACCAGTTAAGCGTCAATAGTAATGTAGATGCGAGGAGTCCGGGTTCCAAACAAAGGAAGATGTAATACAAGCTGAAAATGGTCGACTGGATGTGTGCTAATGTTATGCCATGACCCAAGTTGATGCGGTGAAATATGCAATTTGAACTAAAAAATCGTAGGGACAAAAATCATGTGGATAAAAACATTCCTTTTTCACGGTGGTATGATTTGTACTGTCTCAGCTGTGACTTTAAATCTAGTTGCGCATGTACCATTGTAAGATAAACCTGGTGCTTCGTATACGGTACTTTTGTCCCTTTAATAGGTTAATATCTGATACCTGGGGCTTGCATATAAGTAAAAGTATCCAACTGTATACTATACGGGAGTGTTATATGAAATAGTAACTATCTACCTTTATAGGCAAGAAGGACGACAATACGAGGAGAGCCAAGTGGATGCGGAGAACGGGATTATTGAAAGGGAGTGTTAAAAATGCAAACGGCGTTACATTATACATTAATTTTGAAGTTAGCAGGCGTGCCAAGTTAAAATAAATGCTGGGTCGATTATATAGATACAGAAACTATGTATACTCGATGATGACATCTGGGTTTTAATTATTGCCGCCGAAGGGTTATTCTGGAAGCATGTGACTAAGATTCCTGGGTATATACTTTTAAAATATGAACTTCTCATAGAGGCGGATTTAGCTCAGATGGGAGAGCGCCAGACTGAAGAAACACTTCGGTTGAGATATCTGGAGGTCCTGTGTTCGATCCACAGAATTCGCATTTTTTCCTTTTTCGTGCAACACCATTTTTAATGCTTCTCTTCGTAAGGCAGACAGATATAGTATTGAATTTGGTATAGTCACCGGTGAAGTTCAATATAGCATCGGGTGGTGTCCACAATCCCTCTAGACATATATTCTAGCATGATATACTACTTAATACCTCAGTGGTTGTTCATGTTGGTCACTATTTACGAGGGTCTTTTTTCCCAGCGTACTGTAATATTAGGTAGGTAGGTCCCTTGTAATAAGGTTTTGCCACCTCTACCTACATAATAAGTGGTCAATCCGTTGAGTCGACCTACACTGTCCAATTAATAATGTCCGGTGCTGCTGCTGCTTCTGCTGCAGGTTACGATAGACACATTACCATCTTTTCTCCTGAGGGCCGTCTTTACCAAGTAGAATATGCCTTTAAAGCTACGAATCAAACAAGTATAAATTCTTTAGCTATTAGAGGTAAGAATTGCTCAGTTATAATAAGTCAAAGAAGGTGCCTGACAAACTTTTGGATCCTTCCACGGTTTCTTATATTTTTAAAATTTCCAAGACGATTGGTATGGTTATCAATGGACCAATTCCGGACGCCAGAAATGCTGCGTTAAGAGCAAAGGCAGAGACAGCCGAGTTTAGATACAAATTTGGTTACGACATGCCCTGTGATGTGCTTGCGAAGCGTATGGCAAACCTATCTCAAATTTATACACAGAGAGCCTATATGAGACCATTAGGTGTTGTCCAAACTTATGTGTCCGTGGATGAAGAACAGGGCCCCTCAGTCTATAAGTCTGATCCTGCTGGTTATTTTGTGGGTTACAAGGCAACTGCCACTGGACCTAAGCAACAGGAAATTACGACAAGATTAGAAAACTATATGAAGAAGACATCATCACAAAATTATCTCCAGGAAGATTCCTGGGAGAAAGTGGTTGAATTCGGTATCACGACGTTGACGGATTCGTTAGGTACCGAATTCTCCAAGAAAGATTTAGAAGTTGGTATTGCGGTACCAGATAATTTCTTCACGTTGAGTCCAGATGAAATAGAGGAGAGATTGGTGGCTATTGCAGAACAGGATTGAGTAAAGAACCCTCTTGGTTTTCTTTGTGTTTTTCTTTTAGTGTGCTATATTATATACATAGAAGGTGCATTAGCGTTTACTATTACAACTGTGTTTTCTCAAACGGTGCATACGATGAGATCCACTGAACTTTGTGCCACATTTCTTGCATATGAGAGATTTCTTTATAGTGGAGCCCGGCGATGAGTGTGGTTCGTTGCCACTGTTGTTGTTGATGTGGGTGACAGCAGGTGGTAAAGCTGTTGCACGTCTAAAATTGTTGGCTACAAATAGGTCATAAATTTGCAGTGCATCTTCACACTCTAGAGATTTGTGGAAATAGTGCGCAAAGTCTATACTCGAAAGCGATTCCAACTGTCTCTTGGGCACGTAGCCACCTAATAAAGTATGACTCAGGTCGTAGCTTGCATTAGATGCTTCATCCAGGTCAACTTTACCTCCCAGATAGCCATGCACGGTTACTTTCTTCTTTTAGTGCCCTCGTTAGCGGTATTGGGTAATTTTTCAGCCTGCTTATTATAGGATGCAGCCTTAACCAATTCTTGTAGTTCTGGATAACTAAAGCTAACATCTTGGGAACGTTCAAAAGATGCAAGCCCCGATATCACTTCGTAGTAAGTCCTCCTTTTAGGAAGCTGGGAATTCATCTTCTCGATACCGTCCTTTTAAAACGTCTATTATTTTTCGTTACTGCGGTGACTCCATAGATTCAACTGATTACAAGCTTTGAAAGTACAAACTTCATGAGACGCACTGATCACGTGTCGGTAGTAGTAACAGTTCTAAGAGTAATAATATTTAAAATTATACGGAGAGTCTTCTGATTTATTGATACTTGTTTAATAGTTGTTTTCTTTTTCTCTTAGCATATCTAAAAGATATATGGGATGAAAACATAAGGACAGTGTTGACAGTATGTATCCCAATCTTTACCATACTTTTCTTACACTTAGCCTGGTCTCTTGTAGCTCTGTGAACCAAGACGATGAAGAAAAGATAGGGAAGAACCAGGGGAAAATTGAATTGAATCCACAGGATAGTGCCCACACTAAAGATTGGATCCAATCGACAGTATAATGGATTTTTCTTGCGTATTTGTACCAACCGTCAATCAATAAATAAGAGCCATTGGAAGTAACCATATACTTTGGATTGTTCAAAACTTGGTAGGGGAGAAATGGAAAGGTCTTTCTCACGCGTTTGTCACCAGCCATTTGCTTTCTAAACGAATTTTTTGGCCATTTGTAGTGTCAAAGAAGTAGTAGGCAGTTAACAATGTCAAATATAGCGAAATGTTATAACCGGCTGACCATTGGTATTCAGATGGGTGATGGTAGTATAGGTAAAGAGTACAGTGGCAGTAAGTGTATGGGACACCCGCAATGTTCCAAAAGATTAACATAAAACCGAATTTTTCATAGGCCATGTCCCAAGTTGGGACAATTAGTTCTTCACCCTTAGCACAGGCATTGGCATACAACCAATGAGCCAGCATGACAACCCCAATTGTGGAGTCACGTAACCGTAGGTTTCGTATTGCTTCAGGCATGCTCCGAGTGTAATGTAGAAAAGTGTGAACCATGGTAGACGCACTTCAAAAACATTTTCAAGTCTAGAATACCCCAACGTGGATTTAATGGTGCTCCCATAAATATGTCATAGATAGGATTCCCAGTCATACGATGATAATCTTTGGAGATCAACATTGTCCATAAATACAGACCAATGGAAAAGGCAAATCCAGAAATTATGGCACATGTCATTATTTCGCCGAAAAGTTCAATAATTGTATACAATTTGAAAACCCAGAAGCATGAAGTGCCAGGATCAAGACAGTGGAGGTATAAAGCGTCCACATTGCATTACAGTAGTAAGGCAACTGTTTGTTCTTCAAATGAGCTAAAGGCTGGCCCTTAGTCGAGACACCTGGTAAAGTATAGTAGAAAAAGACCTGGAAAGCCCAAAATGTCAAAAGATTGTCCACGCATATCTTGTGGGGATACCATTCTCGAGGAATAATTGGTAAAGATGTCTGACGAATTGACACCATGATTCTTCCCTTGTTGGCCATGCTGGATAACCGTGGTAGAATTCAGAACTAATCCACATGTAGTACATCAGCAAGGGAAATCCAATCATCATACCAAGAACACCTGGGGTTCCACCGAATTCATATTCAATTTCTTCAGGTTTGAGCCATTTACCTTGGGGTAGAAAATTGGTGGAAGCCTTATTAGAATTTTCCTTCTGAATTGTCTTCTTTGGAGCGGCCATATTATTTCAGTCGTCCCTTACAGCTCCCTAAGTCAACTTCGATTGCGAGAGGTTGGGTTACGTTTGGTTTAATCTTGTTGATTTTAACTAATGAAAATTTCGTATATTTCGACCAATTAACGAAGGGCCGCGCGAGTTTAAAATATGCTTTTAGGAAAAATAACAGCGAGGAAGAAAAATCGCTGAAATATAGGAATTATAACCCTGAAATACTTCTGGGATTTCATTAGGTACTTGTTCTGGCATCCTATAGTATAACTATCTTTTAAATCGGATTTTGGTTTAATTGAAGTTCAATTGAGGATGCAGAGAAATTGGTCTATTTAATCAAATTATAAAATTGTAAACTAAAGCCATATGTAAACTCAGCTCTTGCCGCTTACAAAGCTCCAAAATATAGATTTAGAACTGGAATTGTTGCCATTTTCATGCTCCAATGGTTCTGAATGAATTCCCTGTAAAATATTTTGTGACGTTTGAATGTCTTTTGGATTAGTGTCTATGACCTTTGTACTTTCAGCCTCCATACCTACAAATGACCAGAAAATAGATTTAGCTGTAGACACCCTTGTTGGGACACTTTTCATTGACTGTATATCTGAAGATTCCGATAGTTTATCGCATTGAGGTTCCAAATTAATTTGATTGCCATTATTCTTTTTCTGCTTAAATGTATCTCTATACAAATAGAATCGTAGTGGATCTACACCAATTGGAGGGTTAGGAATAGCTTTCATTTTATAGTACATTTTATAAGCGGCAGAATTTGGGTCCAATTCTGCTACACGTAATGGTTTCAAACGTTTGAAATATCCAGGTGCTCCCTTGTATTGGAAATGAGACTTGAAGATATTGTTCAATTCGATATAATCACTTTTCTGGGCACCAGATTTGTCTAATGCATTAGATACTCTTTGCAATGAATACATTGTGTCATTAGCAATACTACCGTGACTCGCATTAGGATTTTTCTGAGCGGCTCTTACACGTGCAAAAGCAGCCGCTGTGATAGCACCTGTGAATGCCATTAATCGAGCTGTTTGACGTATTGAAGCGATATGCGCAGTTTGTTCTGCAGCTAAGCTGATATAATGCTTTGCTTTTATTATACGTCTGGTAATATTCGATTGCCTAATCTCTAAAATGGAAGAAACATCTCCCTCATTTCTATCGTTATTTAGCCACTTCCTAATATGGTGCTTTGGCAAACTTTTATATACTACGCTTTCTTTATAATCACTAATATTGCCCCTTAGGTGTCCTTTGAGCTCTGTGTCAATTTTAGTACTTACAGATGATGTAATACTGTAGTTATCAGTGTCTTGAGATTTTGATTTAGCATAACTATCTTTTCTATTAAGCCACAATCTAAATTTATGACGGTGTTTAAAAGGCTTGTGTTCAGCTGAACCAATTCTACGAATTTTATCTGAAATTGTTCGTTTTAACCTTTGACTTTTACCATTAGAATTCAGTATACTTGGATCATCAGAAAAATCTTAAAATAACATTCAGAATTTGTATCTATGCTTTTAGTGCTCGAACTTCTAACAAGAGTTTTCATGGGGATATTACTTTATTTTTTCTTCCCATTTCATGAGAAGATAATCTTTTATGGATACTGATCTTTTATTATATGGCAGTTACACAAAACAACAATAATAATATTGATAATAATATAAGTAATAGTGGAATAATTAGTAAAATACGATAGAAGAGGTATAAGATGATTAACTAGAATCCGTTCCTTGAACTATTTCTAATTTTTAAGAAGATTTTTAATTTTTTCAATTACTGTCGCTGACATTTTAACTGTCATAAATGTCTGGGTTCAGCGGAATGTGACGGAACGATTCCACGGAATGTACTGAAGACCACTGCCATTGGATTTCTAATAGAAAATAATGAGTTTCAATGTAGAATAGATACAACCAGCCTTATATTGATCTAAACGAACTTTAATCAGTCGCCTTTCGGGGAGATTTCGTGCACAAATTTTATTACAGTTCCTGATGCGTGGTTATCTGTTTACAGAGTATTTAATTTGATAATTTTGCCAATAGCTTTATTTCCCAAATGGAGTCTGGTAAAGTGAGAAGACCAAGAAATAAAGCCAATAGGGCTTGTTACAATTGTCGTAGACGTAAGATTAAGTGTACTGGGAAATATCCATGTACAAACTGTGAGGCTTATCAATGTGAATGTCTTTATTTTCCTGGTTATGTTCCTACTAAAGGTAATGATGCTAGGAATGTCGGTAACAGAAAAGCTAACGCACAAACTAATGGTAATCCACAACAACAATTACAGAATCAAAGTGATTGGACTTCAGTTTCATCCGGAAAAACAAATAGTGTTACGGAGGCATCGTACAAGTCGCCAAATTTATTATTTAGTTCCAATCAAACCAATGGAAGTGGATTGATTCAAGACTGGGAAGCTTGTGAGTTAGCATCCATGCCTCCAATTGAAATCAACGGTGGTAGTGTTGGCTTCTATAAGGATGATATTGAGTTTCAAAAAATTGGCTAGCTTGCAAGAGTGCTTAAAACAACTTAAATCCATATCCAATCCGAATGACCAAATTATTGAGATCATCAACAGTATTAATGCTCAGGTTGATACGTTGATTAACGATTGGGAACCAGAATATGATATCAAAGAATATAACAGGATTATGAAAGAGAGCGGTGGAAATACCAAATCAGTTGAAACTCATTTAATGAAAAATAAATATGCAGATCAAGTTGCTTTAACGAGTTTTGCAGTTTGGACCGATACTAATAAGGCTGAGAAAAATGGTATACCGACATCTTCCTTTTAGCAAATCAACCGTTAGTGGATGATATGTTTGGATTATATTCACCTGTACAAGCTTTATCCCTCAGAGGTATTGGTCATTTATTTCAGAGATGTGTTAAAATGGCTACATCAACGGAAAAGACCGTTCAGGTGAAAAGTAATCTTTACCTTTTACTCAGATTTTTGATATTTGCATGGATCATTTTAATCAAAGTTGCGTTTCAATTGCTAACCCTTTAGAGAGTTACCTTCAAAGAAAATGTCCTCTAATGTCAAGTCCCAATACGACATCTTCTGTATCTAGTCGAAATAGTGCCAACAGTAAAGATTTAGTTGGTGTTCTCATAAATCGATTACCGCAACCTTTCGTTCAAAATGTTACTTCGATTAATAACGCAAAACTTTTGAACACAATGTATGATGATTTTGCGATGTTCAGCTTATTGTTGAAAATGTTTGATGCTCATAAAAGGGTTTGAGTCTCTAATGATAAAAATCACTGCTAATCCAGGAAGTACAACGTTGTCTGATCTCAAATTGTCTAATACTGATATTCAAGACTTCATCTGGTATTGCGAAGAAGAAGAATTATTAGTGGCACTTTCTTACAGTTACTATAATTCCACATTGTACCATTTTGATGAATTTTCCAGAAGTTTAGAGTATTTTGAACTGTTACTATCGTTGATCGATAAGCAAGTGTGGCTTAATGAAAATACGGGTTTCAAAAGTACTAGATGTTGCAACTAGCTATGCCACGGGGTTGGGATTATCTCGTTGGGAGTTTTATGTTGGATTGGATGAATTGACAGCGGAAAGACGCAGAGAAAGCTGGTGGAAATACTATTGTATTGAAAAGCAACACAATTTTGTCACTGGGATTCTTTCATCCATTAACGACTCCAAAATGAACTGTCTTTACCACGGATGTTTCGTGATGCAGGATTTTCAGACCATAGGCATTTTATTTCCAACGTTCATTTGGCCGTCGATAATCCTGTGTTTCAATCAATGTCTTTAACTGATTTAGCCTTCTATGGAGAATGTGCGGTGTGTCAAGTCATAAGTGATTTTTATTGGGGACTTTATATGAAGAACGATATACCTCCATCAAAAATACTGCGAAGCCTCCTTTGTTAAATATCGTTTGTTAGAAGAAGTGTTGAGGGACACAGATTTGTTAAAAACAAAATTACATGCAATTAAAGTACAGACTAAGAAACTTTATGATATTGCTTACTCAGGAAGCGTACATGAAATCGATGGTATTTCCAGGAAAATAAAGTTCTGGCGGTTAAGCATGTTTTGTTACAAGGTTGTCTCTTTTTATGTGTTAAGTGCTGTAAACAACTTGATTTCAAGACTTCGGGTGCATCCGAACCAATCGAATGTAAGATCTAGAGAAATTAGGTATAGGGCGATCCTTCGAGAAGAGTACGTCAACATGACTAAATTAATATTATCTTTAGAAGATGATTACTCAGTGAGTCGTGCATTTGGGCAATATGGCCATGTATTCCTTATGGTTGTTTCTGGATCCTTTTCTGGTTGTCGTTTTGAGCCTGAACTAAGTGAAGTGATAATGATCCTGAAATTGTTTAGAAGACTAAGAGATATATCAATCTACCGCGAAAATCAGGAGCATGATACCGTTAAAATAGCAATGCATACAGTGATTTCCGCCAGTTGTGCACTTTTGTGAGTATTCTATCCAATAGCTTGCTACAAAGCTATATGTTTTAAGCGATTTGACTAAAGATCAACTTTTCAAAGTTGTAGCTGAAGCTGCTCCGGACTTACAAGATCTACCTCCCTTAATCTTAAATCCTAAATCTGAGGTGTATAGACACCTAATGGAACCAGTACAGGAATCTGGCGTTCATTTAAATGTGAAGAAAATGTTAGAAAAGGGCAAAAGTTTTCAAGCACAAAACGTGTTTATCCTAAAACAGCTGTTCAATCGTTATCCCCTGGTAATAATAGTTGTTCAGAAATCCAGTCATTTCCGTTTGCTCAACCGGATATACCCATATGTCAAGAAACACGAGAAGTTTTATCTCCAGAAAAAATGGTGTAGGTACTACGGCGACACCAGTAGATGCATTTTTAATAGTGATTCGCCTGTTAAAAACGTTACGGATGAACATCCAAAAGGTTCCTCTGATTATGATATCCAACCTATGCTGGGCAGTGGGGATGGTACGAATAAATTTCATTTGGGCACTTTGGATGAATTCGTACATAAGGGTGACCTGAACAATTTGTATAGTACCCTTTGGAGTGATCTCTATTCGGATGAGTTAGGTCAATCGATTCTCGCATTCAATAATTTTGTACCGGAATTTGATGATCAGCATTGAGAACTCTAGAGATCCAATAAAAAATTTGGTTTTAGGTAATCGTAACTAAGTTACATGTACATATTTAGCGAAATTGAAGGGGAAAAAATTATATTGAGTATCCTGTGCAATTTCTAATTCGTAATAAACAAAGGTAAACCGATAGTGTACAATAATAAAAACAAAAATATGAGATACCGCTAAATAACTAGGGGACTTCCAAGTATCCTCTTCTAGCGTATTACTTTCTTTGTCCCTCAGAAAAATGTTTCGCCTTTTTAGCCTTCATTTTCTTCTTTGATTCATTCCATCTGTAGTATTCCCATGATTCTTCTACCATGGGGCGTATTCTTTATAGAACCGACCATCATGGGTTTCACGATGTCCGAGAGTCTTTTGTACAAGTACTCATTATTCTCATGTGACACATCAAGGGCAGTCTGTAAAACGTAATTACCATAACCATCGTTTAAAAGGGAAGGGACATCAGTTTCACCTCTATTGTTCAAAATTTCCAAGACCATTGTTTCTGAGACAACACGAGTTCTGATAATCTTTTCAATTACATTGGAGCCGAACTTGTGTAAAGAAAGTTCAATAACCTTGGGCCTCAACAAGTGAACAATCTTGTAGGTGTAGTCATAAGAACCTTGTTCAACTTCTTTAGTAATAATGTATTGTACAACATAATTACCGAACGGATCCAAAGTCAAGTGATCTACATGCTTCAATAAGATGTCACATAGAGCCTGGCATTGAGCTTTAGAACCGTGGTCTAGGCAACGTTGTAAAACACAACAACCATGCCTGTGAGTAGCTATTTCAGTACAATGCTGACATGCGGCATCAAAGATGAACTGGATATCCTTCGGTTGTAGTTTTTGCAAGCATTTTTGAACGATATGATTACCATTTAAATCCTTGCTCAAATCTACAATAGATCCATTCAAAGAATTTATCACAATTTGAGCTTCCTCCTCAGTATTCACACACTCTACCAATTTCTGGAGAGCTCTTGTACCATGAGGGTTGGAAGCTATACGCACAAAATGTGGAGCAGCTATTTTTGCTAAAATGGTTCTCTGGTCTACAGTGACCTTTTCTAACAATTTTGTACCAAATAGTTACCGAAAGAATCAGTCATTAACTCAACAGTATAGTCTCTTGTCTCGTCATAAATAGCATCTGCGGCTTCAGGTCCTAAAACATCGAGTTGCATTTGAAGGAAACGACACCCATGTTGATCCTTACACAAAGAATAGATGTTTCCTATGAATTGGTCTAAAGTCGCGTTCGCATAACGAGAATTCTCTTCCAATTTACGTTGGTGATTTTCATGGTAAGAGGAGCTTCCATAGTAATAATTCTTATTATGCTTGTTCTTTCCGTTACCTAAGTGAGTAGACTTACTGCCTCTGTTATTATTGTGGCGACGAACTTGATGTTGTGAATTATTATTAGTAGCCATGCTAGTATTGATACCAACAACATGAGGAGGCTTCTGAGGAACCGCATGCGGATGAGGAACCATTCCAAATGGATGCCCCCATACATCCAAGGTGGTGGAGTTCCACTCTGTTGATGCATACCCATAGGTAAGCTCTGAGGTGGAGGCATGGTGGTTGCTTCAGACTCACCATGAACATTAAATTGTTGGCCGTGCTTATTATTAGGATCAGCAGTACTTGACACCATCAGCGGATTAACAGTGGGATCAGTTGAAATGGGAGTACCCTGGAGAGGCGAATGGGCCATAGGAATGGAAGGATGCGCTTGCATTGGAGCATTAGTGGGGCCCAAAATTGGTGAAAATGATTGGAAAGGTGACGTAAATCCGTATCCTGCCGGAAAAGGAGATGGAATTCCAAAAGCATGAGCTGACCCAGGTGGATGGTGTCCAGAAAGGATAGGATTTGGTTGTAAAGAGGACCACCATAGGGATAAGCGGCTGCAAACGTTTTCGAACTTTGATCATCTTCCTCATCATTAGCAGTATCTTCAGTGGTAGCAATGTTATCATCAGCTTTTGAACCAAACATTTTATCCATGTGAACGGATTGCCTCCTCACAGCAGCTGGAGCTGCCACACTAGAAGTTTTTGAGAATCATTACCCATTACAGATTCTGTGGTAGGAAAACCTGTATCATTACCAGTACTTCCCACTAAATCATTTGGAGACAATGCATGGAAAGTTTGTCTTCTAAAGACAAATTAGCAGCACCTACATCTTTTGGGGCAATCCTTCTTCCAAGGCAGTAGAGTCTTCTACAGTGGACGAAGATATTTGATCTGCAGCTGCAGACCCATGACCCATAGGAGGACCACTCCATAGTGGATCAATTGGTGCTGGAGCATTAACATGACCACCTGTAGCAAAACCAGGTGTTAAAGCGGCAGGTGTAGCGAATACGGAAGCATCATTAGTGTTATTGAAAAGAATAGGACCTGCGGCCGGGTGAACAGGCGTCGCTGTGGGCGCTGTGGGTGCCATAGGAGTAGCAACTGGACTAGCGGCAGCAACCGCAGCTGCAGCTGCAGCTGCTGGTGGAGGAGTGGCTACTCCCATTGGAGGTGGATGTGGTGCCGGGGCTTGTGGCGCATCCTTAAAATCTGAAGGTGGGAAAACCCTGTGTGATGAGGAATAGGCATCACTTGGGAAAATGGAATGAAACCCATACCAATCATTTGAGGATGAGGTGGGAATACATGAGAAGGTGCTGTAATATTCGGATCTGCATTGTCATTTTCATTATTTGGATCATTACCGTTAACTGCACCACTGTCATTCCCGGCAGCAGAAGCACCTTCATGGTTTTGATTCGGAATTTGAGAATCACTTTTCTGAACAGTTTGGTTATGATTAGGACTAGCAGTAGAGTTCGCTTTTAAATTATGATCTAGTCCCTCTAGCTTCAATTGACCTAAAGCAGTATCTAAATTTCCACCAACAATAGGATTTACATCGGAGAAATGCTTTTTCCTTGTCACCAGCATCAACGGACATCTTCTATCTTTGTATTTTATTTTTTATCTTACAGGAATTGATTGATTGATTGATTGATTGAAATAATCTCGTTAATGTACAAGGCCTCAAAAGTAGGGCTTTCTTCACTATGGCACAATGGGAAAAGGGGATGAGCTGAGATTAAATCAAAACTAAAATACAGCAATCTTAATAAAACTAATGTACAGATTCCAAAAGGATGGAAAGTGAAGAAAAGAAAAGAAGGGCGTGGATTAGACCAACACGGGAGTGGAAAGAACAATCACAAATAAACTCAAACAACGGTCCAGTCTTAAGAATACACTCCAACGGTAATATTCACTTGAGTAAGTTTAAAATATATTTTATTTACTTTTCTTGCTTAAGTTTGGGGCACTTTTAAGTACGTCAATGTATCTGTTATGATGACACCGAAGTTGTTTTTAATTTTTCATCTTCAAATTTCCAATCATCGTTATTAATGATATATTCCCGAGAAATGGCATCCGTTCGAATCTCCTGAGATTCAGAAAACTCAAACTTAATCATCCTTCGGGCCTATCTCCCCAGGAGCCAAAGAATAAATAAGACCGTTAGAAGTACTGCATTAGAATTACTATTATGTGGATAAATTAATATACGTGTGACTATGAGTGTGTGTATGTGTATAGTTATACAAAAATTAAAACATAGACTAAAAGTTCTGTGCATTAAAAATTAGATCTGTGTGTCTAGAGTGAGTGTGTGTGTATGTGTGAGTGCGTGTGTGCGTGTGCGTGCGAGTTTATTTGTCTGATGTGCGTCCTGATAAAGCTCTAGGAAACCTTTCCAAAACGTGCGGACCAACACTAAAATAAAAAACAACGGTAGTAAGAATTCATCAGTTCTCAAAACAAAAGCGATGAGAATGGACTTTCATTCAAAGGCAGAAAGCAGCTGAAAATATTCTCAAAAGTATACGCGTGATTCATTCTTCTCGTGTGCTTGTGTGTATGTGTGTGACTTGACAAAAAATAATATCGAGTAACTCGAGAATACCTACACTTCATTCAGCCAATAAAATTCAAAAGAACCATTCCAATCACTCTCAAGAGAATTTAAATGAAAACTAACATCCGTTCAGTATTAGATCAAAAAAAGATTAATAGTACATCAAAGGTATCGGGATTCACTCAATGTGTTTCCAAAAAAAAAAGGATAAAATTTTCAGAAATTAGATTAGTTACCCTTTTCATGTTGAGTAGAGACTCTTCTCATAGAAGCCAAGAAGTCTTCAACAGATCTGGTAGATCTGTCTTCCTTCAATGGCTTACCATTCATCAATCTATCGAAAGTCTCAGATTCTGACAACAAGTAGTAAGCACCACCCAAGCAGCAGAAAACACCGATAGACCAGATATAGATACGGACGACAGTGACAATGTCAGTCCAGTTTTGAGACCACCATCCGAACAAAGTGAACATAGTGGCAACAACATCGACGACAAAGACTGCACCAGCCAATTGCCAGGATGGGATAGAAGACCAGAATGGACCGACAGCTCTGGTGATGAAAATCAACCAGTTTTCGGTCAAGGAAATTTCCAAGAACAAAACACCGTCATAAGAACCAAAGTTCTGGATGATACCACCCTTTGGCAAGAACATACTGGTCAAAGTGATCCAAGTACCAACTGCCAAGATGATACCTAATATAATGGACATACCCCATAGTCTTGGCAAATTCCACTTAACTGGACTTGGAGAGAATGGAGCGTTATCATAAGCAATAGCCAAAGTAGCAACATCAGCGAAAATGGCAATGAAAACAATCAAATCGATATTTAGAGAGTGGTTCAAAATAGCAATCCATAGACCCAAAAGATTTCCAAATGCAAAGACAAAGCAATACGGTAGACCACATAAGCGTACATTCTGTGGAAAATCTGTCTAGAGGTCTTTAGAGCATCAATGATAGCAGACAAACCAGGAGCCAAGAAAACAATATCAGCAGCTGAACGAGCGGCATCGGTAGCACCTTCAACAGCAATACCGGTGTCAGCCTTCTTCAGAGATGGAGCATCGTTAACACCGTCACCAGTCATGGCAACCAAGTAACCTCTTTGTTGCAAAATGTCAACAACAGCAAACTTGTGTTGTGGGAAAACTTCAGCAAAACCATCGGCACTTTCAACAAAGTCATACATCTCAGAACCTGGCATAGAGCCACCACCACCTAGACCTAGTCTTTCAGCGTCGTAGATGTTGGTACCTAGACCCAATTGTCTACAGGTTTCCTTAGCAATACCAACAGCATCACCAGTCAACATCTTAACACTTAGACCCAAACGTCTAGCTTCGTTAACAGTAGCAGCAGTGTCATCTCTTGGAGGATCCATACATGGCATAACACCCAAGATTTCCCAGTGGCCTTCACCTCTCTTTCTGGCAACACCTAGAGCTCTGAAACCTCTAGAAGCCAATTCGGCAACCTTGTTTTCATAGTTTTCGTGAACATCTTCTGGAATTGGGTGGTCCTCTTCGACAGTCTTTAGAACGAACAATGGAGCACCCTTAACACAGATGATTCTTTCACCTTCAGGAGATTCAACAACAGCGGTGACCTTCTTGGAGACAGGGTCGAATGGGTGGAATTCCAAAACCTTGTACTTGGTCAAAGCACCCTTTGCCTTTGGATATTGAGCCAAGGACTTCAAGAAAGCCTTGTCAATAGCATCCAAACCCTTCTTCTTTCTAGAAGCAGCCAAACAAGCAGTCAACATCAAGTCATCTGGAGAAACACCCTCGACAGTGTATGGTTCGTGCAAAGACAACTTGTTCTTGGTCAAAGTACCAGTCTTATCGGAACACAAAATCTCGACACCGGCCAAAGATTCAATAGCCGACAATTTCTGAACGATAGCCTGTTTCTTAGCCAAGTAAGCAGCACCAACGGCCATGGTGGTGGTAACAACAGCTGGCAAACCAACTGGGACACCGATAATGGTGATACCTAGGGTGTATCTCAAAATTGGAACGATACGGACAGTTCTGTAGAAACATGCAGTCCAGATCAACAACAAAGTGATAACCACAAGAACCAACAAAATAACACCAATACCATTCAACACTTCAGTAAAGTGACCTCGACCACCAGCAGCAGCGTTAACCAAAGAGGCAGCTCTACCGACAAAGTGTTGTCACCAGTAGCAGTAACAATCATGAAACCTTCACCTCTCTTCACAGTGGAAGAGGAGAAAACTTCATCACCGTAGTGCTTGTCCACAGCCAAAGATTCACCAGTGATAGAGGATTGGTCAACTTGCAAGAAACATTCTTCAGTGACCAAACGACCATCTGCTGGAATGACAGTACCATCTTCCAATCTCAAGATATCACCTGGCACGATTTCATTGGCTGGGACCTCCTGCACAGAACCGTCTCTGATGACAGTAGCAGTGTTAGCCAAAGTCTTCTTCAATTCGTCAACAATAGAACCGGCCTGGAATTCTTGGATGAAACCAACACCAGCGTTCAATGCTAGCAAACCACAGATAACACCGAAATCGACCCAGTCTTCCAAACCGGCAGCCAGAACTGCAGCGGCCTCCATAACAAACTGGATAGGACCGATGAAGAACATCAGAAACTTGACAACCAAGTTTTCAGACTCTTCACGCATTTGGTTCAAACCATACTTCTTTCTTCTCTCAACAACTTCGTCGGATTGCAAACCGACAGATGGATCAGTCTGTAGCAACTCCTCTGGGATCTTTCTAGCTTCACCAGCGGCTGCAGGACCATCATCTTCTTCCTCTTGCTCGTGTGCTTCTTGGGATTGAAGTTCGTCAATTAACCCATCAATATCATCGTCTTCGGAGGACTCCTCGCCTGGAACCTCCTCTTCAGTTTCCTCTTCAACTTCCTCCTCTGGGACTGGTTCCCCCTCAGATTCTGGTTGCTGATGAGGTGGCTTCTCAGTAATACGCTCGTCAGACATTGCTAAACTATACTATTGTTAGTTAACTATCCCAAAAGACTGAATGAAAGTGAGAAGGCTGATAGACAATTGTTGAGAGCTCCAACGCAACTGCGCGAAGTCAGCTGCAGAGCATGCAATAGTTCCAACGGACGCTTTATACTCCGCTCAAGAATGTCGCTGGCGACATTCTTCGCCGACGGTGTACTACGCTCGCGGCATTTCGAAGGGAAAAATTTTCTCTTCTCGAAGCGAACCACTTGTTCCGTCGGGCAGCCGTGGAACGACAACAATAAAGGGATAACAATGAAAATTTAGCAGCGCAGTTCTGAAAAGAGCCGAGAACAACGGAGGTAAACTGACGGAACGATTGCTGATACGAGACCAACCCATCCATCACGCCAAACATCCTCCAACGCTGCAAAACCCCACCATGCCACTACTCTCCATTGTTATCGCCACTGCCGCTAGTAGAACGTCGACAACATGCAAAAACAACAACCCCATAGCCTTCTCTTGACAAAAGAAAGAGGAGCGCTACTCCTCCTTACCTATGTCATACATACCTCACTCTTTGTACGCCGACCACAACTTGTAGCTTTTGAAGGGTACTATTGCTCATCAAGCATCTTGGCTTTTATACTTAATCTCTATGGCCGAAGTGCCAGTGACATGCCCGTGTTTGTTTGTTTACTGGCGCGACAATTACCTAAAACGATTTATTTCTGTATTGGGAGCAAGATAGCAGCCATAAGATTTCTATATGCGGTGAGTATGACAGCGCTGCATACAGAGAGGAAAAAATTGTTCCTTGAAGAAGTAAAAATCCTTACATCTTGAGTATGCTGAATGGTAAGAGCCCATATCTACTGGTCGTCTCATTTGGGAACGCATGTCTCTGTACGACGACCATACGTCGAAGAGCAGAGAGGGGGAAAAAAATAGAAGGCTAGCCGTATAGGAAATTCACGCACGGTATGCACGATGGTTTCTCGGATATCAACATAAGCGCTTCGGGTATCGCTGTGCTCGTTTGAGCGACCAGTATCGTCAACACCCGTACATGCTCAATAATGAGGAACAATACAATAGAAAAAGAATGAAGAAAAGTAGAATGAAAGGAAGTAAAAAAAAATAAACATAAGGCCAGTAACAATACAAAGAATAATAATAACAACAAAAAATACGCAATCCCTTCTTCGGAAGAAGATACGCAAGAGACGTATTAGATCATTTGTCCCCGAACATAATGATGTCGTAGTCAGGGTAAATACTTAAAATGGGGCTTGAGAGATTAACAGGCGCTACTTACCAGCGAATAAACGGGGAATATTGAGGTGGAAGAATGGAAGGGAATGCCGAGAAAAAAAAAAAAAAGACTTAGAAGGTCACCAGAGTTTGAAAACACTAAGACAACCTCATTAACCGACAATAATAATGACAGTGGATTACCCAAAGGAATTTCAAGGTTTTGCCATTAACGATCCGAAGGACTGGGATCATCAAAGTTGACCAAATTTGAACCGAAGAAATTTGATGCACATGATGTGGACATTGAAGTCGAGTGCTGTGGTATCTGTGCAAGTGAGTTATTTTCGTTGAAGAACGAATGGTCGTCCGAACCTCTAACGTGCTTGTCTAGTGCTTACGGCCCCAAATCGCAAGTTGTGGGTCATGAAGTGGTCGGCAAAGTGG
This sequence comes from Zygosaccharomyces sapae, assembly GCA_900465325.1. Lineage (NCBI taxonomy): Eukaryota > Fungi > Ascomycota > Saccharomycetes > Saccharomycetales > Saccharomycetaceae > Zygosaccharomyces > Zygosaccharomyces sapae. The sequence continues at coordinate 114,277 of UEGL01000026.1, read as the reverse complement.
TTGCAGTTGGTGACAAAGTTTCCCTTTGCAAGGTTGGTGACAGAATCGGTCTAGGTGCGCAGGCATCGTCCTGTATGGCATGTCCTCGTTGTCACGGTAACAACGAGCAGTACTGTGCCAAGAGTGTTGCAACATACTGCTCTAAGTACGAGGACGGTTATGTTTCTCAGGGTGGTTATGCTTCTCACGTGAGAGCGCATGAGCAGTTTTGTTTCCCAGTTCCCGAGCAGATTGAGTCTGAATACGTTGCTCCATTGATGTGTGGTGGTTTGACGGTTTACTCGCCAATCAAGCGTAGTATTCAAGGTTCCAAGGAACCACGTGTCGGTGTTATCGGCATCGGTGGTCTAGGTCACATGGCAATCATGATCTCCAAGGCCTTGGGAGCACATGTGGTTGCCTTCTCCAGATCAAACAGAAAGAGGGAAGATGCTCAGAAGATGGGTGCTGATGACTTTGTGGCGACTGGTGAGGACAAGGACTGGTCTCAGCGCTACATGGACCAGTTTGATCTGATTTTGAACTGCGCTTCTTCGACTTCCGACTTGGATTTGGACTCGTTTTTAACGGTTTTGCGTGTCAACAAGAACTTTGTCTCCGTTGGCTTGCCAGAAAAGGACGACAGATTCAACTTGTCACCATTGACGTTTATGGGCAACGGCGCTACCGTGGGTGTCTCCAAGCTGGGTTCTAGAGAAGAAGCCATTGAATTGCTGGATTTGGCTGCCAAGCATGGATTTAGACCATGGGTTGAGACTATCAAGATCAGCGAGTCCGGTGTCCACGAAGGGTTGACTAGACTGGACAAAGGTGATGTCAGATACAGGTTTACCTTGGTCGGTTTCCACGAGTTTTCGGTACCGGTAAGTGAAGAGTCTCGTACTATGCGCAGGGTTGCTTAAATGCCCGGATGCGTGTATAGAACAGATATAGAATAAATAAGGAGGTATGTTTACAAGATTCTTATTCTTGAAATTTTGCAGGCCGGGCGGGGTATTCGCAGTTTCGGTCCTTGTTAGCAAGAACGAGCCGCGGAGGCAAAGGGTATGGATCTCACTTGCGACGGGAGCTATCACCGCCCTTAACCAAATCCAGCCCATTCGAAAGAGTAGAATCTAGCTTCGTCCTCTTCTCTGTTCCCCACGCAGCTGGACACATAGCTCTTTTCACTGTGGTGGCCAAACGAGCACCTGCAACCATCTGTAGAAAATCCACAGGCTCCTCATCATCTAGAGGCTCACTAACCACCACGTGTGAATGAAACCTCAAAGGATCCCCAGGGTAAACGACGTACTTGCCGCCGAACCGTCCTCCGGGGTGTACGGTGAATCCCATTTGTCGCAACTTTCGGTACAACTTATAGTGACGCATTTGGTCGGCGGTAGGATTTATTTGAGCGGAGATTCTTTCTGAGTTTACGTCATTTCCTCTGCTGTCCTGCGTCTGCATGAAAAGCGACCCTCCAAGAGTTGTGAATCTCCCGATTGAGGTTCTACTCCTATGAGTTTCAATTTTCTAACATGGGTTTCCCACCGTAGTAACCGCTGTTGCTCGAAGGATTCCTGTACCTTAAGGGAAGATCGCTGACTGTGGATTTGCCCGCTTTTGGCATCTCTGGAGAAATCCGGTAGTCCACCGCTAACGACGTTTACGTCCACCGGAGAATCCCAAAGTAACCATAGTAATTCTTCCATCATGAGTCGCAAGGGCACCGACAAGAACACATTTTGTTGTGACAGTGAGGGGAGCGTTCCAGATAATACCCTACTATACCGTGTTGGCGAAGCTGCTGTATATCATCCAAATTGAACACCAGAGGCGTTCCCCGATAAGTATGACTCTCATCATAAAGAGAAGACGTCAGTAACCACAAGAGAAGAAGACAAGGGAGGAAGAAAAAAAAAAAAAAAAAAAGGAAGAAACAACAATTACGATTTCTGAAGAGTGAGGTACGAAACGTAGTGATGAGGGTCAGTAAGTATCGTGAAATGCATTTGATTTTCCTTCTTGGTCCTGAAAATCTTCGGAGTTCGCTTTTACGTATCATGATCGACGGAAGTGCAGCTAGAAAACCAAGCACTGCCCTTTTCGTCTTTTGGTCTCGGCGGGTTCTTGGCTCCCGCCGCGGTGTGAGGTCAGTGGCGCAGTAGCGGTAATTGGGGATTGAAAAGAAGATTAGGGGAGACCATGGGCCGTAAAGTAGATGCTGGGCGGAGGCGAACTAGTTGTGAGCAGGATGCTGGCATTGCCATTAAGAGTACTGCTGGTGGCAGAGTTGCTGATGTTACCGTTGCTAAGTATTGTGCATTGTTATGTTGCCGGAAACCGAGCAACGCGCAGCGCAGGGTGTATTTTACTCAGTAGAGGTCACGGGAGGTAGAGGGAGAATTAACATAAAAAAAAAAAAAGGCAAAGCGCCATATGCCGATTTAGAGAGCCTAACTTGCCACAGGAAAGCTAAGGCTAAGCCTCTTTGAAAAAGTTCCGCAAGGGTCCAACCTAAAGCGTGTTGCAACACGTCTTGTTCTTATAAGACTCCGATAGAGCACAAGTGGTTAAGAATTTCTAGTGTATCAAAGTTAAATCCGTCTTGGAGACTACAGAGGAGAGGAACGAGTAGAAGGACAGTTTCGTATACTTAGGGCATAGGTGTTAAAGTAGAACAAGAGCGACAAGAATAACAGAAACAAAACCTAACAGTTCTATTCTAGAAGATGGGGTTTTCTCTCACCGCTGGGCAATTGGCCAGCATGTATGAGCCAAGTCGTTGGCCAAGTTTGGCCAATTGTTTGATGAAGAACCGGCCAAGCTGTATGAAAAATTACAAACGGATAAGGAACAAGGTATATCAGACGGAAGCAAGGAATCGGAAAGGTACAAATGTTACAACGATAATAGAATCCCTGAAAGGCCACCAAAACATTTTAGCATTAGCGTGGGAAGCATTCAATGATAAGACGATGTTACTGTTAACAGCAGCCGCTGTGGTATCATTTGCGCTTGGACTTTATGAGGCATTTACGCAGCCACCGGAATACGATCAAGATGGTAATAAAATTCCGAGGGTTGACTGGATTGAAGGTGTGGCGATTATGTTGGCGGTTGTTGTGGTCGTGTTAGTTGGTACGTCGAACGATTATCAGAAGGAAAAACAATTTTGAAGCTAAATCGTAAGAAGGAAGACCGCCAGGTGATAGTTTACCGCAATGGGGAGGAACAACTAGTCGGTGTACATGATTTGCTGGTTGGAGATTTAATGCAATTGCAGACTGGTGAGGTTGTGCCGGCAGATTGTATTCTTGTTGATGGTAACTGTGAGGCTGATGAGTCTACGGTCACGGGTGAAACTGATGCGATCAAAGTCGCGCCGTTGGAACAAGTTTGGAGACGTTACGTGAGAGCGCTTCACGGTAATGGCAATGAGGGTGACAGCAGTGCGAAGAGTATCGATCCAGATGCGGCTGATTGTATGCTAATATCGGGCTCAAAACTTATTTCGGGGCTCGGGAAGGCTGTTGTTACGGCTGTTGGTGTTAATTCTGTCCACGGTAAGACTATGATGTCCTTGAAGGCAGAACCGGAATCGACGCCGTTGCAGGAACGTTTGAGCGAACTCTCAGACAGTATTTCAGTATTCGGATGTGCTTCGGCCATCGTATTATTTGTTGTACTCTTCATTCAATTTTGCTGGATATCAGAGAGGGTGGTAAACTGGCTGACTTACCGGCTGCAAAGCGTGGGTCGCAATTCATGAGTATTCTCATCACGTCTATTACGATTATCGTTGTTGCGGTCCCGGAAGGTTTACCCCTCGCGGTGACTCTCTCACTGGCGTTTGCCACGACAAGAATGACAAAGATGGTAATTTAGTCAGAGTGTTAAGCGCTTGTGAAACTATGGGTTCTGCGACGGCGGTTTGTTCAGATAAGACTGGTACTCTAACGGAAAATAGAATGACTGTTGTTAAGGGGTATTTGGGATCAGAAAAGTTTGATGAAGTTGCTGAAGATAATGGGATTACTATACGAAGCCTATTGGAAGGCAAAATTTCTGAAGCTCTAAGACAGGATGTTTTGGCTAATATAGTGTTGAATTCAACAGCTTTTGAAAACAAAAGTTTCAGGAGCAACAACATCACCAGGAACAGCATCGGGATCGGGCGTTGCGTGATCATGCTAGTGCTAATTCTTTTCTTCAATATTGACGAAGGGTAGGAGCTATCTTGAAAGTTTCTTGTATGGTGGCGGTGATGATTTGCCAACTCCTCAAATTAAAATGTAGAAGACCCTTATATTGGTTCAAAGACTGAAACTGCTCTGCTGATGATGGCTAACAAAGAATTTGGGCTGGGAGATTTGAAAGAATGGCGTCAGAATCATAGAGAACATTTCAACATTGCTAAAATTGTCCAAGTAGTCCCTTTTGAGAGTTCTCGAAAATGGGGTGGCATTGTTGTCAAATATGAAGGGAGAAGAATTATAGATTTTTATCAAGGGTGCAGCTGAAATCTTATTCAGTAGATCCAATTACTGCAGAAGTTCCGATGGGTCGTTAGTTAAATTAGATGGACAACACAGACGAGCCATCGATGAACGTATTCAAGGACTGGCATCTGATGCATTAAGAGCTATCTCCATTGCTCATAAGGATATAAGTTATGAGGGTGCATGGCCTCCACAAAATATTAGAGACGACGAAGAAAATGAAGCTTTACCGGATAAATTGTTTGGTGACGTGGTAAACGGAAAAGTCAGGATGGTTTTGTACTAGATGCACTGGTCGGTATCCAAGATCCATTACGTCCGGGTGTAAAAACTCCATTGAACAATGTCAAAAGCAGGAGTTACGATACGGATGGTCACCGGCGATAATATCACTACAGCAAGGGCTATTGCCAGAAATTGTAGCATTCTAAATGAGGATGACTGGGTCGATTCTGATTGTGCTATGGAGGGTCCAAAATTCCGGGATCTTTCTGATGAGGAACGTGTGAAGGCCTTATCGAGATTAAGGGTTTTGGCCCGTTCTTCACCTGAGGATAAGAAAGTCCTGGTAAGTACTTTGAAGCAAATGGGTGATGTGGTTGCTTCTACTGGTGATGGTACCAATGATGCACCAGCTCTCAGGATGGCTGATGTTGGGTTTTCAATGGGAATTGCTGGTACCGAGGTGGCAAGAGAAGCGTCTGATATCATTTTGATGACTGATGATTTTACGGCCATTGTGAATGCCATTAAATGGGGGCGTTGTGTTTCTGGATCTATCAAGAAATTTATCCAATTTCAATTAACGGTTAACGTAACAGCGGTTGTTCTTACTTTTATTTCGTCAGTGACCACCGGCAAATCTGTTCTTACTGCGGTGCAATTACTATGGGTTAATTTAATTATGGATACCCTGGCAGCTTTGGCATTGGCAACTGATAGACCTGATGCAAATATTATGGATAGGAAACCTATTGGTCGTCGCGCACCTTTGATATCTGTATCTTCTTGGAAAATGATCATGTGCCAATCTCTTTTGCAGCTTGTGGTTACATTGACTTTAACTTACAGATCTGGTGAAATCTTCTTCGGTCGTGAGCTTACTAGCCATGAAAGACAAATGCTCAATGCATGTACCTTTAACACCTTCGTTTGGTTGCAGTTCTTTACTTTATTTGTCTCCAGAAAGCTGGATGAGGCAGATGGTGTTAAAAGTTGGAGACAAAGAATTTCAAGAGAAAATCTAGATTTCTTCCAAGATTTGGGTAGAAATGGTTATTTCTTGGGTGTAATGGCGGTGATTGGTTTTCCAATTGTTTATTATGAAATTCGGTGGTGTTGCCTTTTCCATCGCAGAACAAACTCCCTCTATGTGGGCATGTGCCATATTAGGTTCTCTTCTGTCGATTCCTGTTGGTGTTTTGGTAAGAATTTGTCCTGATGAGGTAGTGCTTGCGATTTATCCAAGAAAGTTCATTGGCACTATATGGTATATTTGTACTCTTGGTTTTCTTAAGAATTCTAAGAGAAGTTTGCATGATGATGAGGAATCTTTGCTTGGTGAAGCGCAAGAGGACTCCTCAGTTTCGACAAGATCAGATAATTATAATTGATTGATGCATTTGAAGTTCTGTAACGTTGTTTTGTCTGTTATTATTGTTTTCATTATTTTATTATTCCCGTTGTATTATGTGCACAATTAATTTTCTCATTTTAATTGGAGATATAACTGATAATGATGGTAATCTACGATGAAATATAAGTGGGAAACCAAAGTGAATAAGTTAAAAAAAAAAAAAAAAAAAAGGAAAAAGTGGTGAAGCAAATTGGCATGAAATCATAAGAATCAAGAATTTATGAGTCATAGAGGAGTTTTAAGGAGACGAAGGCAGGATCTTCTGTTAGCATTCAAGTATTGGATTTGGTTTTAGCTCGATTGTCACGGTTAGTTAATCCATGCTTTAATTTGTAGAAAGGGTTTAATTGGCACCTTGTGTATTGTTCTGTAATCAAGAATTGGGAACAGTATCAGTAATAAATAATAAATAGGTATTTTGTAATATTCTCGTCTTCATGGTTACCTTTTGAGGAGGTTTTCTTACAATATTTATATTTCAATTAACGTTTTGATCCCCGTTCTTACATACACAGTGATAAAAAAATTAATATTATATGAAATTAATAAACAAAATAGAACATAAAATAAATTTATCTCTAATTCAATTCACCACCAATATCCTTTGTACTTAAGTATTCGTTTGTTCTCTTTTAATATTTTCCACAAATTGTGAATAAACAGGGTAGAATCTGTGCAACCCCCGAACAATGGTTTTAACTCAATGAAAAGATGAATATTTCTTAGTAGATTTTCATCCTTCTCCATAATAGTTTCTCTATCTGTTACTTCCGTTAATGATTGACCAATCGTCTCTTCTAAAACTTGTAATGAATCTTTAAATTCTCCGACTGTAATCGATGTTCCATCACCATTTTAGCATTTACTTTACTCGTGTCACTTTCAGTTACAGAAATAGTTAAGACAGATTTAATTTGAGTAAACAGATTTAGTACTTTTGCAGTCTCATCTTAATCTTCTCTAGATTTTTAATTGGTTCACGATATTATTACTGGTCTTATATTTATTATCCAATCCATCCAATTGACTATTAATTTTGCCATATCTCCTCCAAAACCCTCACTGCACTACTAAGTGTATCCAAATAATATTCCAATTTAGACGACCCTACCGCAGATACTGACGATAAATCGTTATCAGCGGCATCCATCTTAACAGACGAAGTACCCGGTAAAGTTTCTGACAACCTCTCTAACTTTTGGATAGTCATTTCTAATTCCTTAGTCAAATTTCTGGTATAGAAATCAAATCGGGATAATAGTGATGAAGATGCAGCTTGCACTTGGGATATATCCTTATTAGCAGCATTCGAAAGCAAGATGTCTACAAAAGCCTGAGGAACAAATCCTTCATCAAAAACATCCCTAAAATCTCATTTTCACCAGATGCCGAAACAGGTGACATTTCTTAGGCAAAACAGTTATTCAAAATAGCCCTTATGCACCTTTAACTATTCTCCCTCCTCCTGCAAAAGCATGCTAATCGCATACATAATGTTCTCATGGCGGACTAACAACCCGAACGTAACGAAAATACATGTAATAATAAACACAGCGTTTTCTTCTAATATGAGTATTACCATAATTATAACTACAAATTTACGTTCTCAATTAACACTGAAAACGCACGCAGAGCCCCCAATTGCCAACTGCTATTATGTTATCGTTATGTGGAGTGACAACAAATTGGGCCACTTGACAGTCGTTAGCCACAAGAAAAGTTGGCGCTTCAGCATTAATGTCGCCCTTCGGCACTTGTAAATCCAATTTGATTGTAGTATCCACACCTGATGATACATATAGGGAGTTAGAGTGATAATAAATATGGTTTATTGGTATGCCCTCGTTAATTAATACTTGGTCTATGGGTTTATCAGCTTTTCTCAAATCCCATTGAGCCAATGCACCATTAGAATAGCCAGCATACAGATAATTTGGTTCATCAGGAACTCTTGTCAACGTATTACAACTTGACATAAAATAACTTGGTAACTGGGCAACTTGATTTTTGTTGAATAAATCATAGACTGTAATAACACCTGAATTATGACCTGCTAGGACGGTCTTACCTTCTGTACCAAATTCTAAGACATTAGAACCACGTGGTGATTCAATTGTAGATGATTTATTCAACGCTAAAGTGTTAACACCATCTAATGGATTTTCTTTTCTATAAAAGTATGAATCTCCGAACCCGATCCAGTTTCCCAAAGTTTTATAGTTCCATCTTGTGAGGACGACACAAAATTGCGCCCTCTTTCCACCATGCAAGCATCTGTAATTCGTAATTTATGGCCATGGAAAGTTCTTGGATTTGATTCATCGGCTAAAGACCATATCTTTAATCTCATATCAATAGAACCTGAAAGTAAAACTTGCCCGCTGGGAAAATATTTTAAACACGTAATTTCATCTAAATGTGCCTCTCTTATATCATGCTGCAACGAGGGAGTCGAATCAAACACTCTAATGTTACCTTCAGAATCTCCTAGAGCAAACTGGGTAGTTGGTTGACCAATCGCATCTATACATGTCCACCTATCCTGTGCAATATCAGTATAATTTCCTTCATTAACACAGAACTTATATTTTTGCCTTCTAGTTCAACTGAGTACAATTTAGGATCATGTTGAACTAAATTGCGTCCTCCAATATTAACCCTGTATTCCTTAATATGATCCAAACTCTCATCTACATTGATATAAAAATCACCATCTTCTTTAGTATCAATGAGATCAGCAAAGTCAGGCTGAATGTGGCATACAGAAACTTTTTACCATTCTTATTAGATTCCCCAATAATCGAAATTATACCTACCTCTTAAAGATGCACTATTTGTATATAATTATTATTGTTAACCCATCCTTGATTTTATCTCATCGATAATATGACGCGAGACAAATGAGAAAAGAACACCAAAACTAACAAGTTAAGCAACTCCAACTTACTTTCACAAGGCAGTGTCAAAGGCTAAACTTTCCGATCAATGAGTGACGTTCAACTATCAAGAGGTGATTTCCACCTAATTTTTACAAGTCAAAAGAGATATGACAATCCTGTCAATGGTGTTTATCAAGTTTACAATATAAGAAAATCTGAAGCTGGTAATAGTAACAGAAAAACCTTATTATGATTTCTGATGGTGTTTATCACATGAAGGCACTGATGAGGAATAGAGCAGCTGCAAAGTTAGATTCGCTTGAGCTACAAAGAGGAGATGTAATTTGTGTTAGAGTTGCAGAACCAGCCATTGTTAAAGAAAAGGGCAAATATGTTTTGTTAGTTGACGATTTCGATCTAGTCCAATCAGGCTTAGCCTTATTTAATTCTTCAAGTGAATTTTTAGATCATTATTTTGCGGCAAATCCTAACGAAACCCTTAGAGAAGATACTACCAATCCTAATGATTCCACCACTGCAGCAAGTGGCGGGGCTAATAACGCTGTAAAACCACAGCAGACTAAACAAAATACGGGAAGTAATTTTTCTGTGCCATCGGGTTCTCAAAAATCAAGACCAATTTTGCTATCGAACAACTCTCACCTTATCAAAATATTTGGACTATTAAGGCAAGAGTTTCTTATAAAGGTGACATTAAAACTTGGCACAACCAAAGAGGTGATGGTAAACTTTTAAACTTAAACTTCTTGGACACCTCAGGTGAGATTAGAGGTACCGCATTTAACGATAATGCAACCAAATTCAACGAAGTTTTACAAGAGGGTAAAGTTTACTTTTATCAAAGGCGAGGTTACAACCTGCGAAACCCCAATTTTCCAATTTACCACATCCATATGAGTTAATGTTGGATAGGGATACGGTAGTTGAAGAGTGTTTAGACGAAAGTGATGTACCCAAAACTCATTTCAGTTTCATCAAGCTCAATACGATTCAAAATCAGGAAGCCAACTCTAACGTAGATGTTCTGGGAATCATCCAAACAGTAAATCCCACTTCGAATTGATTTCAAGAGCTGGTAAAGATTTGATCGTCGTGATATTAATATCGTTGATGATTCGGGATACTCCATAGCTGTGGGATTGTGGAATCAGCAAGCAGTGGATTTTAATTTGCCTGAGGGTTCTGTTGTAGCTCTTAAATCAGTACGTGTGACTGATTTTGGTGGTAAGTCTTTGTCTATGGGATTCTCAAGTACGATGATTCCAAATCCTGAAATTCCAGAAGCTTACTCCTTGAAAGGATGGTTCGATAATACAGGCCGTAATCTGCAATACCATTCTTTGAAAGAAGAAGTCAATGAAACGAATTCAGCCACCAACCTCACTAAATATATTAGTGAACGTATCACCATTACTACTGCTCAAGCCGAAAACTTAGGTAGAAATGAGAAAGGTGATTTCTTTAGTATTAAGGCCGCTATTAGCTTTTAAAAGTAGACAATTTTGCATACCCTGCCTGCCTCAGCGAGAACTGTAACAAAAAGTAATAGAACAACCAGATCAAACTTGGAGATGTGAGAAATGTGACACTAATCACCCTTCCCCAGACTGGAGATACTTGCTAACCATCTCCGTATTAGATGAAACTGGTCAACTGTGGTTAACTCTTTTCAACGACCAGGCAAAACAGCTGCTCAAAGTCGAAGCTAGCGAATTAGTTTCATTGAAAGAAATTGATCCGGCCGCCTTCAGTAAGATCACACAGAGCCTTCAAATGAATCAGTACAGTTTTAGAATAAGAGCACGTGAAGACAACTATAACAACCAGTCGAGAATAAGGTATACCGTTTCGAATCTACACAACATAAACTACAGAGCAGAAGCTGACTTTTTAGCTGGACAATTAACTCAATCACTGCTTGACTAGGTCAGATCATTGAACTTGTAACTCACTTGGTGCCCTTACTATATTTTTGTAGTTTTTCTGTTCTATATTTTAAATTTTACGGGTGGTCTACGTATCATATTCCTCTGTTTTGTAGCTCTTGACAATCAAGTTAAGTATCAGTAAACCAAAATTTCCGGTAAATGCATCAGGGTACGGCAAATGCATCGACAAAATATTAAACGTCATAGAGTTATTAAATCTTGCCGCTACTGTTATTTACACAAGCTGAAATGTAACAAGGCGGTGCCTTGTTACACCTGTTCAGCCATGAATACCACCTCAGAATGCATATACGGATTCAATAAAAGTAATGTTCATTTTGAAGAAAGGAATAACAATAATATATCAAAAGAAAAACCTCTAAATCTTTGACCACCAGTAAAATTGACAAAGCACCAAAAGGAACTTTAGTTTACAGATCAAAATATTTTTATCCATTTTTGCCAATTCAATCAATGATAGAGTCCTCAGTTCTCATACGTACGGCCATCTTTTACCATCTCAAAATTTAAAAGAAATGAAATCACTAAATTCAATAGGTTTACAAAGCCACTTAATAATATTGAAGATGTCTTAACCCTTTTACCCCTTCAAAGGAAACGGCATTAAGTCAAGTGGAAACTTATTTCGATTCAGTCCATTCTATAATACCCATACTCAGTAAATCAAAAATTATAAAAATTTTAAACAGACTAGAAGATACTGGATATCATCAAGAAAGCATTAATATACCCAATTTACTATTAATTATGGCACTATTCTTTTGTGCGTCATACGCGGCAGTAGCATCAGGAATAATTCCTGATTTGCTATTGTGCAACAAATATTATGCTGGTTACAGACTCCTTTTAGATATATCTGAATTTCCCTTTCGTCCTCAACTGGAGTCTTTAAAAGCATTTACCATCGTCAATTTTATTGTCGACCCTAATATGGTTGATGCTGCAGCATATTCAAGCATGTTAGTTCGAATGGGGCAACAATTAGGATTGCACAAGATGGAAGATATTCAATCGAAACTACTTTGGGGTTATCTTTTATACTTAGAAGGATCATCGTCAGTTGTTAGCGGATTCCCGTATTTCACTCCAGAAACTTTAATAGTCGAAAGTGTATTACCTCCTCCAGAATCGAAGGACCAGAATGGGTTATCAGTGGCATATACTGTTGGGAGGTTAAAAATAAATGCGGTTTTAAAGATGTGATGGATCTAAGTGGAAGGGAAACTATTCTAGAGTCTGATTTTCTATCAACTAAAACCGAATCACAGAACTATACAACGAAATTTTAGAAATCAAAGAGGTCTTACGGACAGAATTTCCTTTACATTTTACTTATTTTTCAAGTACCCTCCTAGTGTTTCTTTATCGTGTACATCTTAGATATACCGCGCTCTCTTATGGACATTCTCGCAAAGACAAGTTATTACGAAAGACAGAACATCATGTTGCGTCGGCCCAGCCAATAGATATAACTAGCTCTCTTACAACCAGTCCTAATTATGGCGATGAGATAATTCATCTTTCACTATTATTATTATTCCAGACTTATGAAAGATTAGTACAAGAGAATACTACTGATCTAGCATGGTATACACGAGGATCAACAGTCATGCAATATCTGTTTGTAATCATTAAAGATCTTTATCAGAGTGAATTGAAGCCCTGTAAGTTTGAAGATTTTTCAGAGCCGCTGAACAAAACGATGAATACGGACATTGAAGAAATTTTGGAAAAGACGGGGTCTTTTCAAATTTGTCCTTATTGATCATATTATCGGCCTGTTAGAATTAAAATTGGCAGCTCTATGGAGTGATGAGGATCTTTACAAGTTTGTTCTTATTAAGGCAATCAAAGAAAAAGTATGGCAAGTTTTAAAGACCATTTAAAAGAAAACGAAAACAAATTAGAAAAATCTCAAAATGCAGATTGTTCGCCTGCGGTGAAAAACATCTACAAAATCTCAAAAGTATTAGCTTTGAAGATTACATAGATAATTCAGAACCTGAAATTGTCCTCCTTGAAATGAATAAGACCCTAATGAATTGGATTAACGATTTACAAGGTTAATGAATACATGAATAAATTAATTTAATTCATAAAGTCCAGATCATATCATGTAATCTCATTCTCAAAGTTCTATTTTACCTATCATTCTCTTATCTTATCTGATTAAAGGAATTAAAATGACGGAGTCCGGTTTTGCTCTCACCTTAGGCTTATCGAATATCTTCCAGTATCTAAGAGTTTCATCACCAGCACCAGAAACGACAGTGGTTCCATCCGCTGATAAAGTCAAATGCAATACCCTGAAACTATGGCCCTTCAGTATTGCCACAGGGTCCATTGTTGGAAAATCCCAAAGGGTAAGATTATACCTAGAATAACCATGAGAAGTCAAGATCTCATCCGTATTCTTCGACCATACCATATTACAGACTTGGGATCCTGTGTCTACATCACTTATCTTTTGTGAGGTATTAACATTCCAAACCTTAAGCCGTCTATCAGCAGTGCCACCTCCAGAACCTAAAACTCCTCTCTTATGCGGCGACCATGCCATAGCTTTTACAGCTGCCGTATGTTCATTAAATGTCAAAACAGGATTTCTAGCAGTAGAGTCATAAACAAAAGCATGTTGTCATTACCACCTGACGCCAACTTGTTATCATCCACATTCCATTTCAAGCCACATACCTCTTGTGTATGAGCTTCAATGCGTTCAAAATAAGAATCAGGCATACGAACATCTCTATGTAAAATGCGTCTATCTCGACTTCCCGAGGTCAAAATATAATTATTCCACGAAAGACATGCAACTCTGTCCATATGTCCTGATAAAGTTCGTATGCATTTCTTTTAACAACATCATAAATTTCAACTAAACCATTACCTTGACCTACAGCTAAGTGAGAGCCAGCCCCACCCAGCTTAAGCTAGTGTATTCATTTTCAGTATCACAAAGATGAAGAACATCGCCCGTAGCATTGTCGGCTAAAAGATGGATTTTCCTAACGCTACTGCCAACATATCAGTTGAAGACCAATCTATGAGGTCGTAATAAAATCATCTGCTAGAGAAGGTGCATCTAATACTCTATAAGGAATTTTAGCAATTTGTCTAAACTGCTTACCCGGTGATAATAAGAGCTGTTTCGAGTCCGGACGGACAGGTGAAGTAGTATCAAAATTGAGATTGCATCATAGATGCTGTAGAAGGTCTAGTACCAGTTCTCTCCCTATAAGTCAAAAGACTAGCTCCTCTAGTAGCATTACTGGAAGGTTTGAACAAATCTTCAGAATGAGAATGTAGACTTCTATGAGGCGTCACAGGAGCCGACTGAATTTGACTATCTACACCAACACTATCCGGTGGTGTAGTTGGTGCCTCTTCTTCAATCGATTCACTTAAATTGACTCAGGAAGGTCTCGTGTTCTTGATACGGTCTATACTGCTTTCATTTCCTGCCGCATCCCTTAAGAGTTTTTCGCCAAATAATTCATTCTTTAAAACAGCATCAAAAGTCTCATGTGCCTGCAATTCCCTCTGTAACTCTACTTGATCTTCTGAAATAGATGGCGGTGCAGGTGGTAAATTCGCAACACTACCAATTGAAGCCATTGTATTAAGATCGATTTCCGTACGATTGGGGATAAAACGATCACCGTAGGCTGCTGACCCTATCGTTCTGGACCGCCTCGTTGGAGAAGACATTAGTGAAGAAGAAGAAGGGCCTCCCAGCGGTCGTTTTGTAACTCTATTATTGTCAGCATGTTTTAATGGCGAAGATGACGGAGTGTTGTTAATAAACGGATTTCCCGAGTAACCTGACATTTATCTGGTAAAAATCTCCCCGAACAAATATCCTTAAAAACACCACCTGTGGTTCCTTAGTTTTAAAATGGGTGTTCGAAACAGCAGTTTTCACCTCGTAATTCTAATCATATATCTTCCGACACTTTCGAGATTTGCTTTTCAATTAGAAATTCGTCATCAAAGTGATCGCTACATGTCGTCTTCAGTGACAATAGGGCACTTGAACAAAATACGCAGTTCAATAGTCCTGAGCCAACTTAGCCGCCTTAAGAGTTAGTATACGTTCGTAATCTGTCGGAATTGTAAACTGATTAACCAGCAAATCATTACCCCTTACATCGAATTGTTCTCTAGTCCTTAAATCGATATCTATTTCTTCTGCTTGATTTAATTCTTCTTGTTGTTCTAATTCATCAATTTGATCAAATTCATCTTCCTTTTCTCGATAATCCACGTTTTCCTCCACTTCTTCAAAGTCTGGAGCTAGGGCACTCCATTTAGGAGCAATTATTATAGACCAGATGTAAACATCACCAGATTCAAGACCGTTACTAGCAATAAACATTTTGTAAAAATTCCAATCAATATCCATCAATTCCTCTTCAGAACCTTCCAAGACACGAACAAGGGTACCTGAACTAGTTTCCCAAAGATACAATTCGTGTGCAGATGAACCATGTGTAGAAGCCACAAGATATTCGGCAGCCTTGTTGCTGAAAAAATACTATTCCATTGTAATTTGTTGATCACATCTTGATATATATGTTCCAATTCCAACTCAACAGAAGAGTGGTCAGAAGTTAATATGAAAGCATACTGTCTTATGGATCTATCAGAACAATTAACAGCAATTTTATCACCCTGCTGAGAAACAATGACGTGTTTAATGTTGCCGTTGGCGACCTTTAAACCTTTTAGCATTCGAGCAACACTCGACTTACCTTTTCCTTGTAAAGCTGATACACATTTATCCAACCTTTAGAAGTTCCCGTGAATATAATGTCAGAAAATTTTGAGTGAACAGCTGAAGTCAAAACGTAGCCATGATCATCATTATTTTCGTCTCCATGTAATACTCGTATCAGCGGTTGATCAAGGGCAAAATCGATTAAAACGCACTACTTTCCTCTAAAACTGTAACCACACAAACAAACTGAGCAGCTTCTATCCATTGACAATTCCATATGGGTGAATCAAAATGAACTTGTTTCAAAGGTTGACTAGCGCAAGCTAGATCCCATAATTTGACAGACCAGTCTCTTGAACCTGTTAACAGATACTTTCCATCTGGTGACCATGAAATTGACTGTACAGATCTCATATGTGCCCCATTTTATTTCCCAATACACAAATAGGCCTAAAGGTATCCATGTCGTAAATTACTACTCCTCCATTTGAACAGCCTAGTGCTAGATAGTCACCACGAGGACTGAAGCGAACACATTCAGTATGCAGAGGATTTTCCAAACTATGTGTAAGCTTGTCAGGGTATTCCTTGAGAACCGAAAAGGATCCTGAAGTAACAAATTGGTCATTTAGGTTTCTTATTCTTCCTATTATTCGTGGTGACGCGTTTTTTACTATAAGCTAGGACATTCATTTTTTTCCATATCGCCGGACGTTCTCTAAGTATGTTTTGAACAACTCACAACAGTAACAAAACAAGAACTTGAATTAACTCGCTGAGCACAACTACCCTAGGAAACATCCATGTCATTATTGTCCACTTTGTTGAAATTGGCGATTGTCGCCCTACTATTTCCTTCTCAGATAGCGGCTTTTACTTCTACAGTAATGGTGAGAGAAGATGTTTCCACAAGGAATTGTCAAAGGATACACTACTTCAGGGCAAGTACAGTGTCAAGGTATATGATGATGGTATTCAATCGTATAGAGACACTAATCCACAAGAATTTGATGTATCACTTGAAGCAGAAGAAGTTTTCGATGATTATCACAGAGTTATGCAACGGAAGGGTGTATCAGGAGAATTAAGTTTATTAGCGCTAGATTCAGGTGAGCACAGAATTTGTATTCAGGCACAACCAAACTCTTGGATGGGTCAAACAAAACTAAGATCAACTTAGATTTTGAAATTGATTCTGACGTTAAATTGGATTCGAAGCAAAAACAGTAGTAGATTCCTTACATCAAAAATCAACATTTTAAACGATAAGGTACTTGCAATTAGAAGGGAACAAAATTGGTAAGAGAACGTGAAGCTCAATTCAGAGACATCTCTGAATCGGTTAACTCTCATGCTATGTGGTGGAGTGTTTTCAACTAGTTGTACTGGTCCTAACCTGCATTTGGCAAATGAGACATTTGAGGACCTTTTCGTCAAACAAAAGTGTTGTAAGAAAATTTGACAGAATCAAAAAAAAGAAATACTATACATATATATATGTTATGCTATAATTATGCAAAGATCCTAAAACACAAACAACGTCTTAAAGTCCTGCACTTTTTATTATCGACCGTGCTTGGGTCTATCTTGGAAGGCGCGATTTCTCCAAAATCGTATCGAGGAGCACTTTCAGATGACATGACAGGCGGTGCAGTCAAATGAGTCTCAGGGGCTTTGGTTGGTATTTTATCTGCGACATCACTATCAGAATTATTATCAGGAGGTCCGAATTCTTGAGATTGAAATTTAAATGCAAACGGAGGTTTAGACACAGGTTGAGATTGAGGTTGAAGGTGTGAATGTGAATTAGATTCATTTTATCCTTAGACTGGAATTGAAAGTTGAAAGTGGGTGCACTGGGCATTTCAGGTTCCACCCTCTTAGTAGGTGGCTTTTTCTCTGGTGATTCCTCAGCTTTAACCACATTAGAACGCAAAGATGATGATCTCACAGGCTTGTACTTATCTAGTGAACTATGCTGTTGAGATTTTATTGTAATTTCACCCATTGGCTTAGTCTTGGTATTTTCCAGTTCCTGCGAAGCAGATGATTTTAAAGGAGCAAATTTTGTGATATCTTGTCTAGCACTTGATGAGGTGGGTGAACTCTTCTTGTGTTTGCGAAGCTGGTTAACGTGAGAAGAATAAGGATTCGCCAATCGATTTAAGGTTTCATCCTTAGAAGTGTCATTTTCTAAAAGCGAAACAAGTGCTGAGGCAGTGTTACTTAATTTTTACCACTACTTGGCTTAGTAACCATGCTTTTGAAGTATCAGAAGCTTTAATAGCACTATGGGAATTACTATTATCATCATCTGCCGCACTATATTTGTAAACTGTAGTCTTATATGGAGGTGGTAAACTGGAGTAATCAAAACTCGCCTTCTAGAAGCAACCGTACCATTACTCGTATTGGCGAAACCATGAGATCGAAAAGAATCATCATATTTTGGAGTAAATGCAGGTGCCCTCATGGTCGATGAAGACAAAGAAGGAGTTCTAGAACGATTGAGTATCTGAGAATACACCAAATCTGCAGGATCATCATGTTTCAAAGTACTGTTCGCTATAGAACCAGCTTTAGAAGATGTAGCCGTTTTATTTGACTTTTCATAAGAGATTTTACACCTTCCATTTCCATTTCACTTAAAGGTTCCCCACCCTTTCGACCAAAGAAATCGGCTAATTTGGCATTCGAAATATCAACGCTATAGGATTCTTCATCAGAACTGACATCTACATTCTCCTCTCTTTTATTGACATCGTCTGTATTAGGAGCTAAAGTATTTGTTTGCAAATCTTCTTGAGATTTGGGCAATACAATAGAGGAGGCAGAATCATCTGAATTAAAAAGCCACCAGGGATTGAAATGTTTGGATTTCTACCACTAACTAAGTGTCTTCTCTTGAAGTCAGAATGTTCTTGACTGCTATTATTATCATTTGTAAAGAAGGACTTCAATCTGTTCAGAATACTACTAGGTTTATCTCTGTTATTACTCGACGTAGGTCTTCTGTAAGGAGCCATGACACCTCTAACGTGATAAGATTTACCTTCCTCAACCATCAAAATTGCTTCACACTCGTCTATTCTTCTAAACATAAAAGAGTATTTAAAGAGTTTTGTTAAAAGATTAACCTTCTACTTTTCTTGAGGATTACTCTAAGCAAGTCTTGGCTGAACATCAACCTGAACGTGACAAAAAGGGGGCATACTGGGAATTGAACCCAGGGCCTCTCACACCCAAAGCGAGAATAATACCACTAGACCACACGCCCTAAAACTTTACATCATTAAGGAGGGAAATCTAAAATAAACAATGATTTAATGAGAATACCGTGTTGTTAAGAACTTCATTTTAATCTATAATTTTATGCTCTTTTCGGGCATCATCTTTTAGTAAACTACATCCCAAGTTCTAAGTACCCTAATATACGACCACCTTTCACAAACCACATAATTCATTCCTTCAAAATACATAGACGTTTCTTCGCTTAGTTATCATCGTATTACATAATTTTTAATCATGCTTGTCTTTTATCTTTCAGCAATCTTGTCATTTCTTGACAACCATCTTCTGAATCTGTATCTTAGAAATATTTCACTCATTAACCTATGGTTATATTTAAATCTTCAGTACATTTATATCTTTTCGTCCATCCAAGCTAAAGTTTTCTCAATACCTTCTTCGATGTTTACTCGTGGCTCATAATCGAGCAGTTCCTTTGCTTTAGTGACATTATGATAACGAGTAGCGCAAACGATTTTGGCTCTAAAGGTGTCAATCCTGGTTCTTTACCTAGCAATTTAGAAAAATTCGGAAAGATACCCAGCCAAAATTGCTACAGGTCTACTCAACACGATGACATTCTCATCGATATATCCATCAGCTTTCCATACAGTACGAGCTAGCGCCCAAAATAAGCAGGCTCGTCGTTAGTAATGAAGAATGCTTCACCAGCGACTTTAGGGCAGTTTCCGGGTTCAAAAGTTTCTGCATAGCTAAAACATGAGCATCAGCAACATTACCAGCATAGGTCCAATCGAATAAATTGTTATTGTCCCCTAGTTGAAATTTGGATTGACCTAATTTAGCGACATTGCGCAACCCTGGTACCAACTGACGATCACCAGGACCAAATATGCCTGCAGGTCGCAATGCTACAGTCAAAAGTTTTCTTGAACAGAATTGGCTTTTAAGACCATATTCTCTGCAATAGCTTTCGTTTCGTTGTAACCGTCCATGGCTATGTCAGGAATAGGCCAAGTCTCATCTGCATTGTGAATATCTTGACCATTAAATATAACACCAGCAGATGACGTGTAAACGAAGGCTTTAACTCCAAATTTTTGGAAACATCTAATAGATTTCTTGTTCCTTTCACGTTCACATGTTCATAGATGTTTTGAGCGTTACCATGCATTGGCGAAGCTGAATGAACAACTACTTGAGCTTTGCTCTTTAGTAAAACATTAGAAACATCCTCAGAAGAAGTGAGATCTCCTTGATGGAATATAACTTCCCTAGGGTCAAAAGTAAATTGTTTAGATAGTTTTTCTGGTATTGGTCTCACATCAAAACATGAATACGTGGTCTTGGAATTAAATCATAAAACTGTTGTACTAGGTGCAAGCCCAAGAAACCTGCTCCTCCGATTAGCAAAATGGGAAATTCATTAGACATATTTCACGAACTTCTTAATATTTTAACTAGCTAGCAATGGACGTTAAATTGGAGATGATTGTTCCTTTTAGGAGCTTTTTCAACGAGGGCAGTCCTTTGTATTTGATTTACTAACTTAACTAACTATATAGAAAAATCTGTAAACGAAATAATCATTTTGCATATTAGATCTTAAATTTCAAAAATATATTATTTTCGGAATTCATATACATAAGATATTCATGAAAAAACAATAGTTATTTATTTAATACTTTATATCAAAAAACTTTATACGAACTTTAAATATAAATACTTAAAAGAATTAAATAAGAAAAATAATATATTTAAATAAAATGTATTATATCACATGATTTTTGGAAATTTTACGTTTAGATATTGTTGTTTAAATAGAATGTTAAATATTAAGATTACATACTCTAAGTAGAGAATCTCCATTTCTTCCATTCGAAGTCTGCATAACACCTAAACTCATTGCTTAGTCCATTGGCATGTTGAGGTAGAAAAGTGGTGATAATCGAATTAGGGTATAATTTTGACATTAATCCTGCCATTCTTTCACCAGTACAAGACATAAATCGGTGTTTCAAATAACCCACTGTAGTTTTAGAGCCATCATTGGGTGCTAAAAGAGCCTTAGCTGTGATTGATGCTGTAGAACATGTTAGTACTAAATTCAACGATATCTTTAACGTTCGAGTTGTTTATGAACACATACAATTAGTTTGACAATTATCGTGCAAGAAAGGAGGATCAATCAGAAGACGATTAACCTTGCCCTTAAGTTGATCGGTGAATTCTAGTGGATGAATATAATCATAGAAAATGTAATGATCACGACCAGCAAGAAGTTCAAATCTTGTGTCATACTCAAAGAGATAGATATTTTTAGTAGGAATTTGTTCTTTCGGTCTCTTAAGTATGGCCGCATATACTGATGGAGCACTCACAACTGCAATAATGGTATCAGAATCAGCGCCTTCAAGTAAAGCTTCTGCCAAGATGTCGGCGGTATTATCTGTATACCAAAATTGAGAAAGTTGCCAATCCTCTTTAAAGAGCTCCATTCCTTGAATTCTTTTTTTCCTCGAAGCTTTCATCTGCCTGTTTGAATAATTTTTCAAATTCTTGCTGGCGTTGTTGTTCTTCCTGCTTAAACTCTTGTAACGCTGCAAGCGCATTGGTAGAAAGAGTTCTGAATGTGTTAGTTATTTTCCAGTAGTGACTTACGTATCATAGCTGAAAAATTACTTACAATTCATCATCCGATTCTGACATTCTGCAACAAGCTACTGAAAGAGGTTCTGCACAGCTGAGCGATAGGCTTTAGGTGTAAAACAAAGTGGATTTTGATTTTGTAACCCGCGATAATGGACTTTTCACGCAAGATTTTTGGTTTAAATTCTAACAAAGTTTAAGTAATTTTATACGTTAAATGTGAAAACAAACAGTGATGAAGCTCTAAAGGCTTCATTAAGGTCCAAATGGATTGATAAAGCTTCACATTTCCAACAAGTGAGTAATGTCCCAGATACCGGTCTTTCCAGATGAATTAGTCCATCTAGTTTGCGAAGTGATAGCACATAATAAGGGTGGTATGTTATTTTTGCTTGAATTTTTTATGCTTTGTTAGTGTTTTATTTGACATTCAACTAACTGGATTTTGTAGAAATAACATTATCTGAACTTTGGAGAAGCTCTGAGAGTTTTATTGGTTTAAGTGATGATAAATTAAAAGAATTTGTTTTTCTTGTGTGAGTTCACATCAAGATGTCACACTATATGAAAGAGGCAAGCTTAGTGAGAAAATTTACTCTGAAATTGCAGGGAATGAAGATGCTTACACATTGAAGATTAGCGAGGATACTTTATGGACAATTTTGACAGGATATAGAAAAAAGAAGCCAACATAGGTGGATTTGCATTTGAGCTTTACTTGAGATTGCTAAGGCCGGAGACAAGGGAATTAACACAAAAGATTTAGCCCTAGCAACTAGTCAGGATCCGCGAAGCATTACAGGTCGTGTGAAAAGATCAGCCATCTCATTTGCTCCGTTCAGATGATTTACAAGGGTCATGTTGTCAAGCTGTTGAAGTTAAAAGATACTTGGAAAGTGATAATGCTGTCAAACCTTATGTCAACCTTAGGGACTACCTTGGGCAAATTGTTGATGTTGTAAAGAAATCAAAAATGGTGTTCGTCAGATTATCGACTTAAAAGAGAGTTAAAATTTGATTCAGAAAAAGATTATCAAAGGCATTCATTGCTGCTATTGCATGGCTGGATGAAAAGGAATATTTGAAGAAAGTTTTGTTGGTATCGCCTACGAATCCTTCTGTTAAGATACGTTGTGTTAAGTATCTTCGTGATTATGTACAGGAGGATAAGTCTACAAACGACTTTGACTATGAAAGTGAACCAGGGATGATCCTTTAGATGATGATAAGCTTGGATTGGAAGAAGAGGATGCTTATGAAGGATTAGATAGCTCAAATGCTACTAATATTTTACAAGAAGAAGGGCTTCTTGTTCAAGATGAAAAATCTACCGAAAAGATGAAATTCTCATGAACAGGTTTTATCCTATACAAAATCAAACTTATGATATGACAGAGAAAGCAGGCTTACAAGGTATTTCAACGATGGAAGTTATAAAAGGCTTACTGGGAAGGATTACAAACGTGCTTTTACGAAGTCAAGTGAGTATTATGTGGAAAGCGTAGGCAAACCAAAGAGTAACGTTGATGAATATTGTATTGTGAGGGTTTACGATTTTGAAGGAAGGAAGAAATTTTATAGATTTTTCACGGAAGAGAACTTCAAAACACTTACGGGCGTATCCCAAGAGCCTATATCTGGTCGTTTTGAACCCATAGAAAACCATACGCAAAGTTTGGCGGAATTGAATGAATCTAATTTTATCCCTCTTAGCAGCTCCTTACGTTTTATAGATAATGATGGTCAGGAATCATTTTTTGGAATGGCGAAATTAAATCTCCTGTAAACGCATCTTTGAGAGGGCGAAAGAGAAAGCAGGAGGATGTGGCGGCTATTCAGAAGGCTATTTCCGTGAATAATAAGAGAAGGAGTATCAAACAAAAGAAAAGATGCCCTTCCTGTCGAGCCCTGGTCCTGGTGTTGCTGGTAGAGATATTGCTGATTCATCTTCGGCTGCTAATGATAATGATGGGGTAACAAGTCGCGTGTCTTGGAAATAGGTGGTTTTTCAGCGGGTTCTTTGAGGTCTCTATGGCGACAAAGAGCAATCTTGGAAGTTGTCAAAAAGCTGGTGGTGTAACTTACTTAAGAGAGCAATTTTTGAGGATGTTTCTCATTACATGGGATCTAATACTCTTCTAGATAAAAACAGTTAGAGGTGATGTAAATTTGATGTTACAGAATGATAAGTTACGAATGGAAGATGAACCTCACACTGGAAGACGTATTGTTTATCTTCCTGAAGTTGACCCAAATGCTATTTCAAGTTATATTATCAAAGATAAAGATAATAAGAAGGCTTATTTTAAGGATGTGATTCACAATACTGATATATATTTCTTCGATCAGACAGAGAAGCATAGATTTCATAGAGGTGTGAAGTCAGCGGAAAGAGTTCGTAATTATCAAAATCGTAGTAAACCTAAAAGGGGTCACAAGGAAAAGCTTGGAAAGAAAAACGGAAGACGCCTTAAGCTTACAGAGGCAGTATAAACTTTCCAGAGATTTGACAGCAGTTGGTGGAAAAGGCCTATCGAAGAAAAATGAAAAGACGGAAAGAGGCAAGAAAGCTTTGTTTCAGGTAGGGAATAAGTTAGGTGTTAGAGCACTGATAATGGCTGTTGTCATAACGAAGAGTATTAAAATGAGATTCTTTGGGATGAAATTACAAGGCTTTTCCCAAGTAATTCTCTCGGTAATTTAAAGAAACAATGGACTGCGCAAAGAATCAAGATGGGACATGTTGGTTGGAGAGCTTATGTTGATAAGTGGCGTAAAATCCTTGTATCAGCTACTAGAGAAGAGAGTATTACGCTTGAAGATGTAGAGCGTTTGGATTTACCTAAATTAATCGATTTGTGGATTACATCTGATGCTGATGAGGACCAAAAGCCTATCTTATTGTACAGGGATTATGTGGAAAATAAAAGCGTTATACTTTGATCAGAGATGAGAAAACGTCGGATTAAAATCTGGACTTGCGATGTCGTCAATGATTCAAAGGAAACGTCGTCACTTAAAAAATATTTGTCTATGACGATTATGAAATTTCTTCTAAACAGCTTCCTTCATGGGGTACTGAGGGTGATGTGAGGGCGGTGATCAGATCAATATTGTATGATAATCCTGATACATCAAGGGAGAAGATTGAGATTTTAAGTATGATTCCGAAAGAGTTGGTAGATAAGGTTATTATGGATATGGCAAAGGAAAAGCATTTATATCTTCAAGGATCAAGACTAGAAGCAACTGATACAATTAAAGAGTTTTACAGGCTAGGGTAATTATAAAATGTTTGAACAATGCGAAATATACAGAAATAAACTAGAAGAGATGTTTCATGCTAGAAATGGAGTCATTATTAGTGAAGAAATTCCGGATATTGCTTCTTGGATTTTCATTGATCTTATTGCACACTCAAAAGTCAACTTAGACATTATTCCTACTATTGATGGCAGTCAAAAGTTGAGCTATGTAACAAGACGCCTTGGAATCCGAGGACTGACTCCACCGTTGATCATGTCTGCAAAGAAGTCAACAAAACTCACCAAAGAAACGCAAGTTCCCTTGCCCATGGGAGAACCAAATTCTAAACTATGGGTGGATGGAATGGGATGTTTAAGGCAAGATGTTTGGAAGTGCTTGCTTTCAATGATAACAACTGAGATTCTTTACAATCCAGGTATCACTATAGATAAGTTGGAACAAAATTGTAGTTTTGTATTGTCGAAAAGAGAATTGAGTGATATCTGTGGATGGCTTTTGGAGAAAGGTTTGGCCAGCGAGACTCCTTTTGAAGGCTTGCAGGCAGGTCATGAGTGGTATACTTTGTTGAGATAATTGCTGTAAACTCGATATATCTAAACATAAAATAAACTTTTATCTAGAGGTTTACCCTATCTATTCTTTTTACACGTCAAGCAAGAATATTTGCCACTGGTCTGGCCTAAGTTACGTAGACAACCCTTATGGAATACATGATGACATCTGAACGAAACCATAGCTTTATCGTTGTTCGTTAAAGTCGATACTTCATTTTCCCGCGATAGCTTTCTATCTTTCCAAATGACAAAATTAATATAGTCCAACCCTAAACCCCATAATGTTTTACCACATATTTCACATTCGTCGTTCTCAATTGACCAACCTCCAGTCAATGTGTTCTCATATAATTTGCCCACCCCAATCGAGGATTCCTGAATTATTTCTAGAATCAATTTGGATATATGCCTTTCGATATTGTATGTTGTGAAAACATCATATAATAGTGTTCGTAGGTCTTTGCTTTCATCATAATTACTTCTTGATGTTCCAGAGCGCTAGTCAAAATATCCCAAAATTGACTTCTTTTTCGCCTTTTCTAAGGTTTCAGACATAGCTAAGCGAACAAAAGTTCTTGGAAGGCTTTATTACAGGATGCTCCTACATCAGCATCATCTCTATGATTTCCATATAACCTCATAAAAAGCTATAAGCTTCGTCCAATTGCGTAGCTTTTCATCACTTGAGTCACTAATAGCGTCAATCGCTATGTTTAAATATCTGTTTAAAGTGGAGTATTTCCTGTCTCCTTCTTTGGACCAGTGATCAATACAATTGAGCATATCATTTACTACCATGGTGTTTTCTCCCAAGCGGCGATGTATTATTGCAGCAGCTTCGTAATTTTAGTTGAAAGTAAAATATTTGTGGCACGTTCTGCATCTAAATTTCTAAATCCTAACGTTTTAAGCCATTGTAATAAAGATTCTTCGGATTTATGCCTGCAACTTAATTCAAAATATAAATCCTTCAAGTGACTCAATTCAATACTCTCTAATTGGCCAAGTAAATAAAGTTCTTCTAAGTATCTTTGTTGAACTTTCTCACAAGACAATGATGTGACAGAATGATGGATATCAGGATCAAATTTCTGAAAAACTCAACAGTTATTTTTGGTCCCAACTTCTTTACTAATGATTCAAAATTGTCACGAATTAAATCAGCAATACGTGCATGTTCTAATGAATTGTATTTGATCCCAAATAAAACAAAGCTAATTATGGTAGGCAAACTTTGATCATAGTCTTTTTGTATCTTCAGAGGATAAGGCCAGAAGTAAAATGTTGAAAAGTTTCTTAGTCTTGGTGTAAAAATAAAGAGGACTCTTTTAAAGTTAAGTTCTTTAAGTTCGGCAATGAAATGCTCTGGATTTTTGGTGTGTAAATACTAAGTAAGCATTCTAATGCCCTTTGACAGTCGTCAGCCAGTTGTGAATCTTTTACTTCACAAATTGCTATAGTAATATCTTCTAATGCTTTGCTAGAGAGTCTAATGAACTGGGGATATTTTGCAACATTACAAGCAATAAAATTGCCATCAAAACCTTGTCTCTAGAGGGTTCTTTTTTTCATCATATCCAGTATCACATCTATCATATATTGTCTTGTAATCTGCACTGGTGTATCTTTTTCAAGGATATTCTCTGAATATCCTTCATTTAGAAGAGAATCTTCAAAAATTTCATTGAGCGTAGATAACATTCTTGCAGCGTTGAACTTGATTAAAAGGTTAAAATAGGGGAATGCTGGTTCATAGATAGAAGATATCTCAGTATGCAACTTTTACCGCTACCCGGGGCCATTCGATGCAAGTGCCGCTGAATAGTATGTGATACAGAGAAATCTTAGCATTGATTTGTTTCTCCACTGGCATAATTAAATCATTCTTAGGAAAATGACGGCCTGTTAAAGTAAAAGAAAGGTAATCAAAGATGGCATTTACAGATTCAATTTCACCTGTACGGAATATAAACGTTTCTTCTGGTTTATCGTTTATTCTCGAGATAGCATCGACCAAAGGTAAAGCATATTCGTCAAAATGTCGTTGCAGACATACATTAAAACATAGAAAAGCTTGTGCTCCTGACAAAGCTTTACAGCAAGATCAATATCAAGCGTCCGAAGATCTAACATTACTATCATATCCTCCAAAATGGATAGTTTTTCTTTTTGCAAAGTTGATTAACATAGACTTGAAAATCACAGGAGGCAAGGCATTCATAGATCCTTCTAGTACCAAGTTCAACAACACCTCAAAAACCTCTATATTATTCTCATCGAAAAATTCCATTGCTTTTCTAGGAAAATATCCATAAGCTCAATTTTTAAAAGTCGTTTATGAAATAAATCAACTGTCGAGAGAACCAGTGAAAAAGTTCGTAAACCTTATCAAAGTCAGCGTTTTGGTTAGTAATTATAAATCTCAAAGCTGCGAGCGCTAAATTGTAAAGGGTTGTCCAAGTTCTTGTTCTCTTTAGAAAGATCCCTTGCCAATCCAAGTAGTGGCCACAGTGGCATATATTCTTGTAACAAAGAATTCATAAACTTCAAAGCACCTGAATAATCACCTTTTGGACATATTTAAGTGTTATATCTGACCAGGATGAAAAATGACCCACTTCCAAACCGTGGCTCGTCAATAGAAAGAGTTTTCTATCACACACTGTAAAATGTCTGTCAGGAGGCATCAATAAATGACGTACTAAAAGGTCAAAATGCGCTACAACTTTTAGGTCTTCATTGACATTTATTATTAGAAAATGATTCGAGACGGTTAATATTCCTAAGAGTTTATCGGTGATCCATTTTAAGGATAATGCAGATTCAGAAATCTTGGTAAAGGTCTTCTGGGAAGAAGACATAGAAGTATCTTTCAGCTTAAAGACGATTGTATGTTCATCCAAAGAAAAGGCTACTTTCGAAGCATTTTCATTCCACGACAAAGAACCATTTGAAGTGATATCCCTTGGTCTGACCATTTTCAAGTCTTCGAGTACTAGAGTCATAGGACGGGGTCTTGTTGAAATAATCGCAAATCTGGATGTCGTGAGTACCGCTATCATATGTAAAGGTTCTCGTTTTCCAACTTCTGGAGCTGGCTGACAAGCTAGAAGTTTCTCTCCTGGGGAAATATGAAGTATTTGTTTGGAACTGTAAGTTAGTGACCACACATGTGTTCTAAATCCATTATGGTAAAAGACACCGCCAGTATTATCGCTAACAATAAGAGCTGTATGACGACTACCAATAAATCCAATACCATTTATAGTGTAACCCCTGTGATGAGTTATTTGTAAGATAGCCTTCGAAGGGGCCATCTCTTTGTTACTATAATCAATTTCTTCTGCACTTGGTTCAACGGTATTAGCATTTAAGTTCCAAAGAAAAATATCTCCGGATTGATAACTAGCTGCTAAGTGTGTTCCATCTGCTGACACGACTATACTTTGTACCGGAGATTTTAGATGTTTGGAGACGGGTTCCCCTTATTTGGGGAATCAATCTATTGAGCACAAGTTGTTTTGGACTAAAAATTAGTACGGATCCTTTAAAAGTACCTAAAACACAACAGGTTTTGTAGGATATATACATGTAGGCCCACCAAATGCTCCTAGAATGGGGTATATGTTATTTAAAGTTGTCCATTCTATGGCAGATGAAACTCTATCTGAATTATCGAAAAATTGATATTTTTATTTGGAGTATTGGCTCCATTAAAGGGAGGGTTGTTCCCTAAATAAAGTGGAGTGTGTTGACTTAATCTCGTGTAAGCTCGATAGTCCAAAAGCTTGTGTCATTAGAGCTTATATGACTCCTTTCACTATTGGTGGTTGGACTCTTGTTGAGTAGATCATCTTGCATATTTCATAATAGTCTAAACGAGTGTTTTGTCAACTAGTATGTATCTTTGCTCGATTACTGACTGTGTCTTTAAAGTCGAAATGGTTGAAAGTTCGTCATTACAACCCGTGTGGAGAGATCGGTCCGTCAAAAGCTCAATATATTAAATAGGATAAATGTGAAATTACGTAAAACAAGTACAAGGGGTTCTTTATGGTTGCGGTTCTGTTGGAAACTGATTTCTTCGCCTTTTTTCCTTTCAAATATTCTTATTATGACGTTAATTGGATCCGGTTTTCGATATTAGGAACATACTCAAAAGCTTTGAGGTTCACTTATAAATGCGCCGTTTTCTTCGAGATGAAATCTTATTTTCTGTTTACTTGTTTCTTTGTTTTCCCGCTAAGTTTTCCCACTAAGCAGGCTTCACCAATATTTGCTGTGTTCATCTAAAGCATTCACCTATCATATAAAAATAGAGTAGCTTGGTACCGCCAGAAATTGTACACAATATGAAAATCTACTTGTATTAAGTACCTTATTGTTCTGCTTTTTTGAAAACCTGTAAATCATATTTATCGTTTAGTTGAAACAGACACAATTTAAGTCTCCATCTGAGACTACAAGGTTTGTAATAAAGATACCCTTTCAAAAACAAAAACAAGCAACCAAAACCTAGTATCCTCACATTAATTTCGCTGTCATAACTTGACGTGAAACTTTTCCCAGTTTTGTAGCTATATTTTTATAAATTTCATTGACAGTTATAGTCATAGTAACCTGAACTCATCAGGGTTCCATTTCTCGAGAATGATCCTAACGGAGACAGTAGCCGCAGTAGCCCTACTCTGATAGCACCTCTCGTACAATAACAACAGATAGTAGCTAAAGACACTTCTGAAAAACTATTTTACTCTACATTTAAAAACAGTTTCTTGATATGATTTACCACAGTACTTTCATTGTTTTCATTTGACCATTTCATAAAATAATAGTTCTTTGTCAAAAGTTTATTCGCACTAAAAGCAAAACTCCCATTAAAGGAATTTTTCTTATCATAAGCTTTTTGATCTACGTCATTGTTCCTCTTTTGCACCGAATTCTGAATTAATTACACTTGCCGCCGACATCTTCATCATCAGATGTTTAATTAGATTGCTTTGGAGTACAGTTAAAAACTATACTAGAGCCACAGTCGGAAAATCCAGAAAACTTAGCTACGAATTTATTAGTTTTTCTGCATCATTACCACTTTGAGTCTCATTAGTTCAAGGATAATCGAAATCTAATATTCTCGTAGCACTCGTTAAACCAGAAAGGTTATTGAAGACACTAAATAAACTACTGCATTCAGCAACAATTGTAACAACATCATTTTCTATGACTACAGGTGCTCAGACACCAGCAGCATTTTGACACGCTTTCCGAATAACGTCTTATCAATCGTTTATCTTAACTAGATCGTACTTGGGAGATTACCTCTCACTATAGAAGCATTAAAATAATTATTTGATGGTCTTGAAACTTATTGACTATCACTGTTCTGATGCCTTCTAGAGTTTTCAAAAATCATGAAAGAATGTTTGATTCTCACAGAAACTGCCGAGCCGCCCAAACCGTAAGTAACCTTCAAATAGTTCATTAGGCGATAGACACTGAAATATCCAACCAGAAGGCATTCTAACTAATTGTCTTGAAAATGATGGAGAAGATAACGATAGTTACATGAGGTTCATAAGAAATCGATATAAAGTTTTACTATTAGAACAATTAGGAAATTTTCGAAATATAATTCATTACAAGTCCCATTTTATTTGAACTAATAATTGCGAAAGATAAGTTACACCTAAAAGATACGTAGATGCAAAATCACCAGACACATAAAATCTAGTATTTCAAACACATAATGTTTCAAGAAAGCCGCTCACTTCTCGAAGACCAAAGAAAGTCCCAAAAGGCTAAAAGTAGCTAAAAGTAAACTCACTTACCACCCAGTAGTCTAAATTACTACAAATAAACAGTATACCACTCCTAGCAGTCCATTTAACCGCCTCTTACAAGCACAGCTCTAAAACTGTTTTGTTGAGCGAAATACTTGGGACAATTAGAAATGATTGACAACATCATATTCGAATGAAGAAGTCAAGAAACTTACGTACAACAACATGAGACAGATGGCACCATTTCAATTATCTTCCTCGCAACAACATTTGCAGTTAGACTGCTGTGACAATCCTGCTAAGAAGCTAGGGCATCAGTCCAGAAGGAACCACGGCACCAATGCACTACAATCCACCAAGTCCATGCTGATGAATTCACTCTTTACCAAACAGCCTCAAAGAGATAGCTGCACATGAATTAGTATTTTACATTCAATTGAACCTACTTAACACTAGTTCTACGGCGATGACACATTCACAGCTTACAATTTTTGCATAGCAGCAACATCAGTGGATTGAACGTGGTCCTCGTCAGATTCAACAGCTTCTTGCAAATCATCCATGGAAATTTTGTCATCTTCAACAACCATGTTGATTTGCAACTTGTTGATACCGTAACCTTGAGGAACCAACTTGTGAGCACCCCATGTTAGACCATCTCTCTTGATGGACAAAACATTGGCAACCAATTCCTCCATGTTAGTCTCATCATCCCATGGTTTGACATCCAAGGTGACGATAGACTTAGAAACACCCTTAGATGGTTTCTTAGACTTCTTTTCTTCGTATGCAGCAACTCTTTCAGCCTTGATCTTTTCAGCTTCAGCATCTTCCTCCTCGTCAGAGCCGAACAAATCGACGTCATCATCGCCAGCAGCTGGGGCAGCCTTTGAAGCTGGGAAGCTCTCGAATTCATCAGCCTTGGAGGCGATGTGGTTAAACCATCTGGTAAAGTTTGGGAAAGCCTTTGGAAAGCCTTGTAAGAGGTAACGTCAGCTTGAGAGGCAGCAGTACTATCCTATTGTTAGTATCATCGAACGTATAAAAAACCAAAACCAAAAAGAAAAAAAAATTCAGCTTCCAAGGCGGCACTGGTCAGAGTTGTGAATAATCACTTCTTTTGTCACTCATACCGGGGTCTTACTCCCCGTCATAAACACGGACCAAAGAATTAAGTTCATCATCCAGATGCAACAAACCTAGAGTAGACTGAATCCTTTCAAACTAATCAATTGACATACCCTTCAACGTAAGACTTGTCTGCCAAGTGAGTGTTCAACTTTTGCAAAGATTCGATGTTTGAGAAGTCGGCGAAAGACATTATGAATTGCTGATGAGATCGTTATAATAATTCCTTGTGAAGAAGACCCGGCTAATGTTCGAAGTTGATATAGCTGATGAGAAGTAAGTTAGTACTTCGAAATAATTGAAAAATTTTTCTCGGTTACCCGGACATAAAGAAGTTAGGGTTGGTTATATGTGGTGAACTGATGTAAGTATGTGAATGGAATAAAACATTCTAGAAAAGCTGTTAGCGGAAGACTACGCTCCGATAGTTGTCAGTCACGCACATTTTAAGCTGTCCGAAAAACCAATTCATTAACAATGATCTCGGACATCTTCTGGCGCGAAATTCTTGCCCTATAGTACTGAATACCATAATAAAATGCAATAAATATGTATAATATTCAACTATACCTCTCAAAAATTTGATCTGGGGTTTTCAAAGTAAAGATTTTGAGAGGTATAACAGTAGTTCGACAAATTTTAAATTAGAACAGCGTGTACATATATTTCAGCCGAAGAAATATTACAATAGACATAAACTGTAGATTTGTGCTTTTGAATATTCAGAAAATAAAGAAAAACTCCACACTTTGAATGCTATTTATTTCTCATCTAATAAATATTATAGCAAGCAAAAATTAGCCATTATGATTGTTTGTCCTCCTTCTTAAAGGAACGAATCAATCAGCAATATTCCTGTTTTAAGTAATTTTGATTACTTAGAAGTTGCTGACCTAATGGGATTAAACATCAAAGCAGTCAGGAAATTTTCAAGATTATTGGAAACCATTAATAAAACAACTAGAAGAGATTCTAAAATGACAGATTAAAAAAAAAATAAACACCAAGATTACCTTCCAGTCAAATGTCATCCATAATTTTTAATATTTCAGCAGGAACCTTTACGTGAAGATACATTAGTGATTTTAACTTGGAAGTATTTAGGGATTCTTAAACAAAAAATTTAGAAAAGGTATCGGATAAATTGGTTTTTAACAAAAGTTTTTGAAGTTAGTACTATAGTTAAAAGACCATTCATAATAGACCTCGAAAAATATTTAGAACGAACCGGCGCTAAAGTCATAGAAAAGTTAAAAGAGGTGTCGAATGATATCAATTTTGTTTACCACACAAATTTGAAAGATTCTTTTCAAGTGGAATCTTTCGATATCCCGAAGACATCAAAAATCCTAGAATAGAGTAGGCCATTTAAAATTTGAATCTGAGAACCTTTAAAAGCTAAACAAAAAAGAGCCCCAGGAAATCTAAAATCTCAATCTTTACAGATTGAATAGTACAAATCACTTTTAAAAGATAAAATTTAATTTTAAAGAAAATTTCAAAAAAAAGTCAAAAGAGCATTGCTTCACAAAATATAAAAAGTCCAATAAATAGTAAGGAACTAAGAAACAAGAAGAGGAAGTTTACTGGGAAAGGAAGATCGAAATAACTAAAAGTTAAAATCAATAGATACCGACTATTTATAGAATGGTTCTGTATCAACGAAAGAAACTAGTTATTCATGGGGTAAACTTAACAACTACAATTTTACGAGTCTAAACAAATAAAGCTTCCTAAATCAGTTTATTCAACTACAATAAAGAAACTTACTACCAGAAAACTCAACTATCGTTCCTCCATTAACGTCAAATATTTGCAAAAGGGTCCTTTAGCTAAATATCTTCTTTTTCTTTAAAACTATCTAGCTATGAAAATATGCGAAATTGAATTTTGATACCTCTTGAAGTTCTCGCCAATATCCTTTATCTCATTTATTATTTCTAATTATTCTAGTATTTTTTTTTTTTTTGATAGTGTGACGCGATTGTCCAACACCACCCTCCATTCCGGACAGACCTTCTATCATGAAAATTGAATTCCAAATATCGACCGTTAAACTCAGTTCATTCAAGAAAACATCCTAACTTCGGTTTATTGGAGGATATCTGGGAACTTCCAAAGAAAAGAAAGTCAGCGATTTGAATAGGAACATTGCAAAGGCATGTCTCAACAGCAACTTCTTCCGCAAGGTTATTTGTCAAATTTTCATAATAGAATAAGAAATGAGCAAGTCCCACTCTTTGTTACTGCTCAACCTGCCCGAGGCCATAAAGGGCCAAAGTGGTAAATTACGCCGAATTTGATCCTGATATTTTCGACGAATTCAATAACATGGGAATGGAAGATGATGATATGGGTGATAAGAAAGATTCCGTAAATGGCGGAGGTGCTCCGGGTATGGGGTCACCGGGGCACGCGGGATCAGTGAGCGCTGATGGTGATGACAAGGGTGGTAAAGCAAATGGTGAAAGTAATCCTGATGCAAATGGTAGCAATAATCATATGAATTCAGAAGAACATGCTCTCAATACGGCCCTTCCGGACATACAAGAGCAAGATGACCGATTAAGCATCTTAAGATATCCGAAAATTAGAGAGACTTTCCTTCAAAGTAAAATAGCTACACCATATAGGTTGGATATTCCTCCTAATCTGTCAGCAGATCAACAAGAACCAATCATAGTTCCTATCACTTTAAATTTTGAACATGGTGGTCACCAGATCAATGATTTTTTACTTGGAACATCAATGACAGATCTATTACGCCAGATGAATTTTCCACAATATACTGCAGAGACCTGGATTTTCCCAATTCTACTGTGTTACATTCACAAATTGTTTCTTCAATAAACGAACAATTACAAGAATACGAAACAGTAGCGGCAGTAATGGTTCCTGATCTACAAGTTATCGTGAATCTAACTTGTAGTTTAGATAACAGGCTTTATGAAGATAACTTCCAGTGGAATTTGAACGACAAATCAGTATCACCAGAAAAATTTGCGGAAATTGTGGTCCAGGATCTAGGATTGCCAAGGGATTTTATGCCAGCAATTGCTCATGCACATCACGAGTACCTTCTTCGAGTGAAAAGGAATGGTTAGAAGGCCACCTAAACCAAGAACATGTACCAAATGGCGCCGCTTTTGGGTATCTGTCAGGTATACGTCTAGATGTTGATGAATTAGGGGTCAGCTGGTGTCCTAAGGTTGAGGTTCTCACGCAAGAAGAGATTCAGAAACGTGAAATTGAGAAGGAAAGAAATTTAAGAAGATTAAAGAGAGAATCGGATCGTATGCACAGGCGTGGAAGAAGAAGAATAGACGATTTGGAAACTACGATGAGAATATAAATCAAGATGGCTTTGTAATATATGTAATAATGATGGACAATAATGCAAATGTCTTGTTTTGAGGTAGTTCCGCAGTCGCATCACCTTAAGACTGAGTGCATTTTACCTTAGTAGAGAGTAGTCTACACTATTTACTAAAAATGGCGACATATAACTGTGAAAAAAAAGATGTACCACTTAGATTAGCTTTAAATTAAATCAAGTAGTTAAAGGTACCCTGTTAAATCCCAAGAAGTTTTAGCTCTATCTTGTTATCTCATTTTACTTTTTTTGTTACTCAAGGATAATATTAGGTGCTTCGGCAACACCGAACACACCTTACTCTGTATAATAGCTTAATGTCTTAAATTGTACCAGAAAACACAAGTTTCTACGAGATCCATGTCTTCTGAACAGCTTCTTCTGAAGTATTTCAAGGGGACTCTAATCACTCACACTCATACACTGGAAGAGTTTGCCCAAATAGTGGCACAACAGCATCGAAGTAAACACGAGTCTGAGCCCGATGAAGCTACTATAAAAGATTGGTATGGCAAGTGCGAGCAACATGACGAGGCCGCTTTACAACTAACTGAGCAAAGAATTGAGAATTTCTTAAATGAAGCCAGAAGGGCCCAATTGCTCGAACTAGAGAAATTACAACTTACTGAATCATTTTCCTTAGAAGAGGTCGTTAACAAACTTCATCATGTGGACCAACTTCTAGATAGAAGATTAGCATACATGCATGAATCTATAAATAGTAATGTAACGGAATTGCAAAAGTTCAATAAATTATTAGAACTAGCCAATTCCACTAGAACAGATAATGACAAGGATATTAACTCCGCTTAGGAAATGCCGTATTTTCAACAACATACGTTCTCGCTGAGAGTAGGCACAGGATATTCATTACCTATCCATTGGAACACTTCATATTTCGAATTAAGTTTCCTATTATTGTGCATACAATAACCATTGCCACTCTCTGTTTTAAGCACCCTGTATTAATCATTGGTTGCAGAAAGATGCATCTTTTCACTCTGGAATGAATAAGAGCCATGGAACACATTGAACAAGGCTCATGTGTGGTGTATACGTCAAAATCAAGGCATAAATACACCGACCCTGTGTCTTCTCTCTCACCTTTCTCCACTTGATATCGCCTCATTGCCTCCCTTTGAGCCACTAACTTAATACCGGACATTATGCTGTGATCTAGCAGAGTGTGATCATGCTGACTTCTCTTATCTACAGATATTATTGGATTTTTAGTATCTCTGGGATTTATAAATGCTGTTACAATCGGACATTGATTACCATTTTGCGACTCCTCCCTCGACCTGCTACTTATAAGTTCCAATACAAATTTTATCAAATCCATATCGAACACATAGTCATTCAAAATTTGATCATTTGGATTACCATACCATGCTAATGGCCAATATTCATTGGACCATTCTACGACCAATTCTTTTGTAGGTGCTGCTTGGCGTGGAACACATTGAGTATTTTCCAAGTTACTATATTTAAGATTCGGTACCTCTTGTTCGAGAAACAAGGTTACTTCCGATTCCTCTCGAGCCATTTCCACAGAACATATAAGAACACAAAGAATCTTCTTTTCAGCATTCTTTTCTTGATCCTCTTAACATGCATTAAAGGTACGGGATCTCTATGTTGGGAAAAACGCCTAATAAAATCAACTACTTGCTTAGAATCTTTGGCATCAATGTCAATTGTCCATACTTTAACAAGGTCAGCGACATCTATTATTTTTCATTTCTTATTTGGAGCAGTCGATCTTCGACAATACACCTTCTATAATCGATTTTCAAAGGGTTCAGGATTTTCTTAACCATCGATGAAATTACAAGGATTAACCCTAGTTGTATTTTTACCAGTTTCCACGAATATGTAGTGGTGGATCATTGAACTCATCATCATTAACTTCGAGATTATATGATCGAAATGTTTAGTAGTCACCTGATCACGCATGACGATCATAAATAAACTAAAAGCTCGTACAAACTTCGGTACACGCATAAACTTAGCAAGTTCCAAGAATATGGCTTTAACCAAAAAGAAGAAAGGATTAACACACACTTACTAGCTCAGAATTCAAATCAGAAAGATCTAGAAGATTTCTAAAATGAATTATATCTAAATTTCTAATGAAAAATTTAGAAGAATTTATTAAAACGATTTAAATGTTCATTTATCTGCTCCAGACTGTGAGGAATTGTTATTAGCTGGCCAGTTTAATGGATTACAGGAACTCTTAAATACTTGTTTTGTGATTGCAAATCCACGCCAAATCAATTTACCAGAAATTTCTCCCGTTAATGACCATAAACGTGTAATAGACCACTGCATTATCTACTTATTGGAGAAGAACCTTTTGATAACATTCTTACTTTTGGATACGGGATTGGAAGGACAGAACATGTTAATAATTCTCTACACTGTCTCTATACTAATTCAAACGTCTCTAGGATTAAAAATTTTCAATGGCATCAATTGCACAAGCTTATTGGTACTCACAATTTCGTAAATCTATTGATCAATTACACTGTCCTTCAATTCACAGGAAGATTTTTACACAAGTTATCGGGAATCGAGCTAATCGACCCCACAATTCACCACCTTGGTGTTACCAACAAAACCAAAGGAGGAGAGATTTGCATAATAATACTTCAATAACATTGAAAACATCTCTTCAAAAGAAATTTCCAATATCTAAAGGACACAGTTTAATCCCTACAGAAGACGGTATTGATGAGCTTATCAATAGTATTTTTCAACCATTCTCAGATAGAGAAAATATATCAGGAAATCTCGAATAAAGCCACTATTCAAAAGATTATGTTTGAACCACGCATACGTCAAATATTTAAGGATATTAGACAATATATGTCCCTTACCGAAAAATCCCAATAATTGTCACCTAGATTCTAGGACTTTTGTAGCGCAAGTAAATCGATTCATTATCGTATTAGTGGAAAAATTGATTCCCATACAAATGTTCGGATCTAAAAGGAATAAGGCAAAAATGTTCCATTTCATTTCTATACTTTTAAGACTACCCTTAGGTGGAAGTATACCCTTGGCTGAAATTATGAAAAATTTAAGAGTTGAAGATTTTACTTGGTTAAAACTAACAGTTCGGTTACTGGGGAATTTCAAAATCTAGTAGAAAACTTTATTTTTGGTTTTTCAAAGGTTTGTTGTCAGAATGGTTGGAACTTTTTCTACTGTACAGAAGTCTCATCTAACGTGGAAATTTTGTTTTTAGACATGATGTATGGGAAAAATATCCACACCATTTCTAAAGGAATACTTCAAGAGGTATTTAATAGAAAATAGAACATGCAGAAATCATAAAAGTTATCTACTTTCTAAATTCAACCATGGCCGACTAAGGTTAGTTCCAAAAAGCAAATGGTGAATTTCGAGTATTAGTAGCCCCTCAAAAGGAATAGATAAGGAAGAATCTTCAGCATACTTTTGCACTTCAAATATGTCGTCTATCCAGTTCAGTGCATCTTAGACTATATTAGGAGAAAAAGAAGAACTCACTTTCCCAAAGTATATTCCCAAAATGAGATAGTTGAGCATATTAAAATCTTCAAGAAAGCCTTATTAAAAGAATATGGATTCATTCCAGAGCTTTCTTTCATAAAATTTGATATAGAATCTTGTTATGATTCAATTAGAAGGAAAAAGTTATGGAAGTAATAAATCATCTTTTAGAACATGAATCAGGTTTTTGTCAGATCTCAATCCATTTTAAATCCTTCCACTGGATCTTTAAAATCTCGGAATGTCGTAAATGGAAGCAAACAACCTCGTAAGGA
Organism: Zygosaccharomyces sapae; assembly: GCA_900465325.1. Classification (NCBI taxonomy): domain Eukaryota; kingdom Fungi; phylum Ascomycota; class Saccharomycetes; order Saccharomycetales; family Saccharomycetaceae; genus Zygosaccharomyces; species Zygosaccharomyces sapae. The sequence continues at coordinate 74,773 of UEGL01000026.1, read as the reverse complement.
CGAAATCTATATTGATAATGTTCGAACCGTTTACTTCACTAAGCAAGATGTACTTGAAGTTTTGGAAATGGAACTTTTCAGAACAGCTTTGTCGTTCAATGGACAATGTTACCTGCGTAAAGATGGACTATTCCAAGGGTCTAGACTTTCTGCATTAGTAGTCGATTTGGCTTACGATGATTTAGTGGAGTCACAAAATATATTCAAACCACAACCAGACCACAATAGTTTAGTTGTTAGATTAGCAGATGACTTTCTGGTAATTTCTTCCGATAAAAACAGATACTTTCACTAGAGAAGATCTCGCATATTGGATTTCCAGAATATGGTGCCAGAATAAAGGCTGAAAAGATGAGTATTGCTCATAATAACTCGTCATATGGAACACTTCAATTTTGTTCTTTAGAAATCTCACTCAAAAGTCTCGATACCTGGAAAACGTCTCTTTTATTCAATATTCCTAATTTTCGTTTTCATTCGGCTCTCAACATATATCAAAATTAAAACATCTTTACGAATTGAGGTTGTCTTACGGAACCGTTGACGGAACTGTGAATGAGCCATTCACAGTTCTATACCAAATTCATCAGATCGGAGAAAATATTGCAACAACCTTCGCCCACGCTTTCAAAGGGAAATCTATATGCTTGAAGGAATTTGAAGACTTCATTCATCACCTCTTCGCTTCAAGTGAGCTTGCCTGGAGACATCGCCCAAAAGACGTAATATTTAAATCACAGGTTCGTCTTGCACTTCTGGAAAGCTTTTAGGCGTATTACTTAAGAATGCTTCTAAATTCGAAAATGCTATTGGTCTCCTTATACTTGAAATAAATAAATGCTTGTACATATCATCATGCTAATGGCCTGCTGGCATAGGAAAAATAACAAAATCAAAGGAAAACTCGAGTATTAAAAGTGTAGAAGTAAAATGAACAGAAAGGACAAAAGATATCCAAATGATAAACCATTAAAGGTCAAGGCCACCAAAATATGTTCTTAAATTATCTTCATCCTTTTGTCTCCTTATCCTCTCCACTTCTTCCACACCACCAGCGGTTTTCAAATTACCTCTCTCAACGAAATTTCCCAATTCATCTTCAAAAGCATCATTCTCTCTATATTCTCTTTCTCTTTCCCACATTTTCTGAGCTCTTTCCAGCGCTTCTATTCTTTCATTATGATCTGGATTCAAAGCTTGAACTTCATTGAGCACTTGATCCCTGACTCTGTGAAATGTACCAGGCTCAGGAACCGGTAAAATTGGGTTGGACCTTGATTTCTTAGGATGTCTTTCTTGCTCAGCACAGCATAAGTTAACAAGATCAAATGTTTCTAAAGCTTTTCCTAAGTCTTCCTTCAAGTCCGCTGTCAAATCTTCCTGTAGAGTGAGGAATTGTTGTTCCTCACATACTTTTCCAGTTCAGCCTTCCAAAATTTCTTCCATTGTGGTTTTCATTTTCCATAAATGTCTGCATCATTGACAAGTCATTCTCAGCTATAGCTAATTCTTTCTGAACCGAATCGAGCTTCTTTTGGATGGTTTAACACCATGGACCGCAACATCTTTTCTCAAAACTTCAATAATATCCTGCAAATCATCCACCTTACTCAATAACGCATCTGACAACTCACTCAACCTATTTTGAGAATTTTCGACATATCTGTTGTTATTAGATGAACTATCTGTCTCTAATGACAAGTTCTTAAAATTTTCTAACTTAGATAACACAGTTGCAATAGCAGACTCATTCTTTTCTTATTCTCACTATGAAGTTGTCTTAGTACAGAGAGCTCTTGTTTCAATGCTCTAACAGTTCCTACCGGAATAGCTGGTTGAACAGAAGCAGAAGCTAACGTAGAATTAGAGGTGGATATATTTTCGCCCACACCATTTCCACCTATATTCCTGGGAGCTAAGGATAATTCATGATTTCTCAATGATTCCTGTGTTTTATTGACAAATCCCTCATTTGATCCAAAATATCTTTTTGAGCTTTACCTATTTCACCTCTTAAGGTTGAAATAACATCCGTGAAATCGAATTTGTGCTCCGCTTTTCCTCCATGCCCTTACCTTCCGTTTTCACTTCATCATCCTTTTTCTTATTCTTGACTTTTAGCTCAATGATACACCCGTCATGCAAATCAGATAAACCTTGTTGGTCCAATTCATAAAAACGGAGAATTTCGGATCCTGTAAGTACAAATCTGGGAAATTGTCTTCGTCAAATGAATATGCAAATTTCTCGACAAATAATAACTGCAATTCGTGCATGCTTGTCAGAGGTTCTATCTGGCATTTCTTCGTTTTCTCGTTCATTCTTAAAAAATGGTATACAATTTTCCACTCGAATCTCCACTTTGTTTCCCACTAACATGGTGATTTTGTCATTTAAAGATGGGTTAGTACTAATATCTTCATGGAATTGCGATTTAAGAACAGGGTCTGGAACCAATTTTGGCGACACAGATGCCTCATCTGTAGTTGACCTAGTTGTAAATTGTTGGTTGAATTCTTTATCATGATCATTATAGGAATTATGGCTAGTAGCCTTGGGTGAATTCGGAGTATCCTTATTAACGGGAGACTCCGAAGACTGAGCCATGAGATTCGTGGGTAGCGGCGGTGCCGATGATGCAGATGAAGATGCGGGTAAAGATGGTGTCACAGATTCTGCCAAAGAAGATGGTACTGAAGCCAATGCGCCTGCCGCAGCTGCCTCCGTAGTTGAATGGTTTGTTAATTTTGCCATTTGGAAGGCAGAAAACCTCTTAGAAGCTCGTCTCTGTAAATTATTGCCCTTTTTCAATTCAGACAATGCCTCAGCCTCAGACAAGTTCTGTTGTTTAGGAGCTGTCAAGTGTACTGCTGCGTTGGGTAAGTTGGAGGAACTAGAGCTCACAGGAGATGGAAAAGAAGCAGTTTTAGCAATCTCAGGAGACATGGTATCATTTTTCCTTTGTGTCCTAGGTTCAGAAACTTCCTGACCATGAGCTTTAGGTGTATAATTTACACTTGGCGTTCTAGAGTTTGGTGGAGTAGATTTATTTGAAAGAGACAGACTACTTACGGTCGAAGGCCGCTGTTGATGTGAACCCCTCTTTGCACCCTTTTCGGATTTCATTGATTTTAAAAGCGCCTGCTTAACCTTCAATTTATCCAGAAGAGTAACAATAATTTCTCTAATACTGGGTAAATACCTGTTTAAAGTATCATCAGATGGTTCATCCCTCAATGCAACTTCTAACACTCGGCGTAAGTCCATTGGACCATCTCCCAAATCTGAAACTTCAAGGCCAGCATGGCTAAAGAACTTGGATACAAGTTTAAAATCATTGCCCAATTGAACATAGGCATCGGAAACCATTCTTTCATTAACAATACCTTTAGACCATTGTGTCAATGTCTGTAAGAGCTGTTTTGTCGACATAAGTAACTTCGTTACCGTTGTTTCTACGCTAGAGTTACTCAATGTCGACGATGAGGATTTCCTCGACGAATTCGAGCTATGATGACCATGGGAATGTTCTAAACCTTCCTTACTAGAGAGCATTTTCCAATACAATAACAATTTGGTTAAATGGCTTTCACGGCCCTTTTCTATTTCTCTTTTTTTTTTTTGTAGAGTATATTATTCTAACGTGAAGTTAAAAGTAAAGTTATTTAAACTCCTCGGTAAAAGTGTCAACAGAAGTGCAAACGAAATCAAAGGTGCGAAAAATCTACCACAAGGGTTGATTCTAACTTATTGTGATAGGGACCCTGATTTATGGTGGTTGATGATTTTGGTGCGGTAGTTGTCCCGGACTCTGAAGGTGATGATGAAGGTGAAGAGACCCTAATATTCAGCCCTCATGATAATGATAATATAGTAGCACCTCTTGAAGCTGGTGTGGTTCCATTAGGCCAAGCGATTGAAGTAAGACCTGAAGATATATCATCAGAACATAGTAGAAGATTTTTGAGAAAAGAAAAGCTATCCAGAGAATGCCCTACAGTTTGGAAAGGATAAAACACAAGCAATTATTAGAAGGTTATGACATGTCGGGATTCGAAAGAATATCTGAAAGACTGAAATTACCTCATTCTAATTCCGGCACGTTTAAGAGGTTAGAAGGTACCGACATCCCACAAAATGTGTCGTACAGACGTGATGATAATGACGGTCAAAATGAAGAAGATATTATAATGCAACCAGCGATCAGTCCGGTTGCTGATAATGAAGTAAGTGATGAAGACGAAGAAGAAGAAGAAGAAGAAGAAGAAGAGGATAATGAGGATGAGGAACTTGTAAAATTTAGAGGGAGAATGATCAATATAAAACCGGATTCCGTGGTGTACTGCCAAGAGTTGCATGGGAAAAGGCCATTAAGCAACAGAATCCCGCCATTAATAATTTTAAAAGGAGAAGAGAATCTGTAAATAGTAATCATAGAGGTGTTGCTAAAAGAAAAATATGACCTCAGAAAGAAATTTTAATCAAGATGATTTTCTTTTGAACGATTTAATTGTGCCGGATGAAGAAATACCCTGGAGAAGCAGATATCTTTACCTCTGAAAAAACGAATCAACAAGAGGTACAAAACTAAAACAAATTGACCAAGAGTATCAAAAAATATGAACACCAGTATCTCAGCGACTACGAAGAGGAAGAAGATGATAAAATGCAAAATTTTATTATAGAATTAGATGATCTACAGGATGAATCTCCAGTTGAAATTTCACCTGCTTTTATGTTGACTCCACAAAGTAGTTTTTATCGGCATGACGATTCTAATTTGAAGGAGGTCGGTGCTGTGGAAGACAATGAAGGTGCGATTGATATAATGGTTTCAAAGGGTCCACGTATCAAAAGTCAAAATAATTTGATATCTAATACTAACGTATCAGGTTCTAACCAGAAACCTTCAAGTCACGGAGTGATACGACAAAAAGATCTATTAGGAACCCAATTAAAACAATCAACGAGGCATTAATCTTCAGTCGAGGCTGCCATTTAAGCATTTACATTCTCAAAGTAGCCCCAAAGGACCAAAATCTTCTAATTTTAGGCCGGAGATCACCCAAAAAATACAATAAGAATAAGAACAAAAGCAGGACCCTTATGCAATTGGGCCTTTTGCTCCTCTGAGTTCAACAAACACAAGACGTGCAAATGTGTTTTCAACGGTCATAGAAGCGCCCAGTGACAAATATGTATTGCCTAAACAGAGGATTTCGAGGGGCGAAAATTCAGATTTAATTATTCTCGATAACGTAACTGAACACTCACAAGAAAAGGCTTCTTTAAGTGCATTAGATTCTCTTTTGGTGAAAAACAGGCTATTTCCTCAGATACAATTTCCATTAAATTAACAGACAAGCACTTTATTTTATCAAAATTCCATAGGAATGAAATCCCTGTGATATTAAACAATATTTTTGACCACATAATTGAGCGTGGTGTTACTGATAAAGAGCTGATACAGATTTGTGAGGATATAACCTTGTTTTTATTACATTTTAACCATCTAGGTGTTCTTCCGATCATCTCTGAATTTCATAAACGATTTAGGTCTAAAGTAAGTTTACTGAGAGACAAAGCTAAGTCGATCCATTTTATCAGATTGCAGTTTGTCAATTAATGCTTCTGGAGGTTTCCAAGTATTCCGACGTTTCAAATGCTGCTCGAATGGAATTAAACTCTAGTATTCTCAATCATATTATCTCTTTTTCAAATTACTTTCCTACTGTTATGATGCTGTAATTAAATGGGACTTAAATTATTTATTCCAAAGCTTTAATATTTTGTCGAAAGTTGCGAAAATATTAAATCAAAGTGATACCTTGTGGAAAAGGTTGCGTGAACAAAGCTTTCGACCAGAGGTTTGTTCTTTCATAATTGATAGCTTTCCAACTGATTATCCGTATTGGGAAATACTTAAAATTGAGCAAGAGTATATCTCTGTTAAAGAAGCCTTTAAGTTTGTTAAGCATTGTAAGAGGCGATACAATTGGAAAGTTGATAAAATTTAATATTTCTTTTGACAAAATCTTCAAAAGGAGAAGATATGAAGATTTTATAAATGAAGATATGTTGAATTCTGATACTGTATTAAAGCCTTCTCAAGCATTGAAGAACAATACAATGTTCAATAATTATTTGAATCTTTTACAAGAAATTCAACTTTCTGATTTGTTAGTGGAGAGGATTATACCGATGGGGAATTGTCAACAAATGATTCTGTGGCAGCTTTGATAAATAGAATTAATCTCTTGATGGTATTGGCTCGCGGTTCCCATGTCAATTTGGAAAAACGCATGGAAGACTTATTAAGACCGTTACTAGATCCTGCATATCTGTTAAAACAAGACTATCAAACTTTGAAAAGCTTTGCCAGCTTATTTTGATGGCATTCTTTCTCTAGCAGATATCAACAGAGTTAAGAATTTACCGTTTAGGGGCAAAGTTCTGGTAGTTACTTTTAAGAACCTGCTTTTCGAATTCCCAGAAAACTTGGAAGGGGTTTGGACTAGTTTTTGGATCAGTTAGTCCCGATAATAGAGAAGTCCGCGAAATCGAAATTGGTGTTCCTTAAAGAATTCTATCCTTGCCTCATTTTAATGTCACAAAGGGATATTTTCACTAAAAATCTGGTACAAGTGTTACAACTTTATCTAAAAATTTATCCTTACTGGGTGCTACATGGACTCAAAAATATTCTCCAAATTATTAAGAACAAGGTTTACACGTCTGCTAATTGGATTGATTATTATTGTACAGTAGGTAAGTTCTTGATTCAAAGTAATGTTATGTCCTGGTGGTCTTTCTACATGTACAATGACGTAAGAGATTCATTGACAAACAAATTTTATTTCGATTGTAAAATTTTACAAATGTGTGACAACCAGTCTTTTGAGTTAATTAAAAATCCATGTTTACAACCGCGACTAATTCCATTTTGCAAATTTCTTCCCCATGGTTTTGTCGTTTTGATCCAGTTGATAAATCGGGAATGTCCGATCATTATCGATCGTAGCTTTAATACGTTGAAAGGTGATACTTTACATATTGTGAAAAGATTCGTGTGGATTCTTAACAAACTTTCATACAGTGACTTACTTTTACAATTTATTTCACATTTAAAAGAATCCCACCAACAAAAATTATCAACACTGAATTCGTTGCACAAATAGTGGAATACCTTAATTTGAAATTCATCGATACTGTTAAAGATAGCCATGACTTTTTTCATTGAAGAGGGCACTTGGTATATCTAATATTGAAACAGAAAGAGTACTTTTAGAGACGCCTTCAGATCTCAAAAGACTCAATTTCTCAGGCATCCTTTGTTGAATGGGGTTTAATTCAAGCCCACTCAAACGAAGAAGAGATGAAACGCTATATTGACAAACTGAAATCCTTATTCCACTTCTCTATTCCCGAGGGATTTTCCATTTTTATCAAACTAATCGCGGCACATCTTCGCGGGAGCTTCTTATATTTCAAGCGAAGGCTCTTGATTTATTTTTTATCTGATCAATGAAATTCTAAACACAAGATATCTTCAAATTTCCAACAGTGAATTTTAGAGCTTTGTCTGCTTCATAGAATTCTCTGTTCATCTGACGACGTCACGAACAATACTATCGTAACTGACGATTCGGTTAATCAAAATCTCCGTGCTGAATGTCTTCAATTTCAATTATACGTTTTGAAGATAGCTGATGGGTTTTGGAATTTGGACTATTGGCTCGAATGTCTAAAAATTCTTGAGTAATGGTCAATGGTTGGGGAGCCACCATTTGATGAAATTTACGATGTTGAATTATCGAATAAAATAGATGATATTTTCCGGTACAACGATCTGACCACACAATTGGACCATTTCTATATCTTACACGACATTAATGAAAAGAGCTCGAGTCAGAAATTTCTGAATTGATTATAGATATCCCCTCTCAGTAAATTAATGTTAAAATAATACGTATATTTGTAATCATCTTTTAACCTTACATGTTGCATGTTCTATTATTTTGTAATAGCTTTTCAGCGTCTAATTTATCAAGATGCTTCTTCAAGTCTACTAGTGTTGTGATCCGTTTGAGCAATTCTTCATGCCTCTGAATCACATCGTAAGATGGCATTGCAGGTCTGACAGATAATCCTAGTTCCTGCAGCATCGCTACCACCTTACTCTGAAGGGCAGGCTTGAAAGCTGAAATTTTGCTTGATCTTAGATAAACACCCGGAGTTAATTTCTCACCATGAACCATTACCCCAAGAGATTTCCTTTCATCTGGACTGAAATTTTCCAATAAATGCTCAGCATATACAGTTTCTGCTTTGCGTTTGATAGCTGCTTGCATTTCTTGCTTTTGTCTCTTAGTTTTCTTCAATTGATTGGTATCTTGTGTCTCCTGCTTCTTATCTTGCATTTGTTGCAACTGTTGGCGTTGAAGAGCAAACAATTGTTGTTGTTTCATCCAGGGTTTTCCGGTACAGTAGATTCATGTTTACGCTTCCTAGATTTGTCTGACAACAAACTACCATATAGTTGGGACATTCCTTGTGAAGTTAAGTATTGAGAAACTGATTGGTCCGAATTTGGAGAATCTAAAAGACGCAAGAGTGATTCTCTTTCATTCAATGTTTTTGGCCGCCATTTCGAATTTTCTAGACTCCACAATTAACGCTTCTTCTTCAGCAATTTCTGCGGCAGATCTTGCCAGTAATCTTTGTAAATATTTCTTTCTTTCAATTTCCTTTTCTTTAGGAAAATTTAATGAAGGAAGTAATGGATCATTAGGACTTTTCGTTATAAAATAACACTGACACACATGATAGAATTTTTCTTTTAGCTCTTCTAGAGTCCTAGATTTACCATAATTATATCGATCGTGAATGACAAACCAACGTAAATCATATTTTCTACAAAGCTGGAACAGATAATCTACCTCTTGATATTCCCAGTCATCATTATCATTTTTAGATGAAGATACAGCGTTCTCTGTAGATTCTTCATTTGAATTATTATTGATGCTCATAAAGCTTTGTAATCTTCTTCATCAAAGCTAGGTATCCTGAGATGGATGTTAAATTTTGCATATGAAGATTCCTTGGCTTCTTCACCAATCAATTCTTTAGAACCTTTGACCCAGTGATGCAGATTTAAATGATCATTCGCTTTAAATCCGGCATTAGTCCATGGAGAAGGTTTGGTTGTAGTGGTTGGTTTATCCTTAAACTTACTAGCTGGTTGAATCACTATAGGAGGTTGATTCTCACCAAGGAGGTTGTATAACTCTCTCTGCATCCCCGTTACTTGGGGCTTGGGAGCTTTCGAAGTAGTAGAAGCGGAAGCAGTTGGCGGTGGTGATGCTGAATTTCCATGACTTTTAGACTTCTGTTGAATGTTTAGCACATCGAGGATATCAGAAGAAGACATTGAAGAGTTCTGGTTTTGTTTTTGTTTTATTTTGTTTTGTTTTGTTTCTTGTCCTTCCGCCAAGTGTGTTCAGTGAGTGATTAAAGGACGTTTCAAACATAACAAACCTTTACAATTAGAAAACTGTATAAGATTCGGAAAAGTAGGTATATATAACACTCTTACATTGGATCTTCACAGCCATGATCTCCTCTAAGAAAGCCAAGATTAGAGTTCCTAATAGATTAAGCCTTCCTGGTCAAAATTTTGAAACTCTTTGGGATATACTTAAAGATGCTATTGATCACATATACGCGGATCAAGTCGGTGAGCTTTCATTTGAACTATTATATCGAACTGTATACACGCTGGTATTGAGGAGGAAGGCTTCTGAGTTATATGGTCATTTAAAAGTTATCTGGGTGATAAATTAGATGAATTAGGACAGAAGAGCTTAAAAGGTGTAAAAGGTTTTGAACTTTTGCAGAAGTTATTTGAAATTTGGAAGTCACAGTGTCATTACTTTAAACTAATAAGTGATGTGATGATCTATATGGACAAGGTTTACTGTAAATATGAAAGAAAAATGGAAACCTATGATATGGGTTTGGAATCGTTCAAGAACCGTATAATAAATCCCATTAAAGAGCATATAGATGAAGCTATGTTGTTGGATATTAATAAAGTAAGATCACAAGGATCTTCAGAAGTTCCACAAGTGGATACTTGGAGGGGAATTATTGCCATGATGGAAACTTTGGAAGATGAAAAGGATAATTACTTCTCAGCCCATTTTGAACCTGTACTTTTGCAAGAGACTGAAAATTATTACAAAAATGCAGTAAACTATGAAGAATTATCTCCGGTGGAATATTTGGAAACTATGAGGAAATTGAAATCATACGAATTCTCACTGGATCAAAAATTTATCAATGTTGATTCTACAGTTAAGGTTACCACAGTTTTAGAAAAGTATTAATTTGGACTGAACAATTTATGGATGCCGTTCCAGTTTTAATGCGTGATGCGCTAACGAACAATAATGTTGAACTTTTAAGGGAGCTGTGTTCTTTGTCATCAGAAGAGAAATACTGTACCAAAATTTTGGGTTGTATTAAAGGTTGTATCTGGGAAGATCTTACTTCTCTAACTGTGGATAAAAATTCAAGAAAAGAGCACAAATTGCTACCCAATGGACCAACAGAGTCATTGGAATTTATAATTATTACCAATCTCTTCTATCCACTGTAGATCTTAATGTTTTTACATTTGAAGGCCAAGATAATTCCAGCTTAAATGTAATTCATGAAGTGATAGGAAATTACCTAAAAGAGGATGCGGTGCAAACTTGTGAATTCATCACGCTTCATCTAGATATGTATGCGAAATCCACAGAAGACAAGCGAGATATTAATAATGTTAAGGAGAGTTTAGAAGATTGTGTGAAGCTATTTAAGCTGATTTCAGAAAAGGATGTGTTCGAAAATTTTTACAAGAAACTGATGTCAAAAGACTGCTTCACCAAAGATCATCAATTAAATTGGAAAAGTGGCTTGTTAAACAAATCAAGAGTGAAATGGGAAATTTCTTCACCTCTAAGTTAGACGGTATGCTTAGAGACATTAGTAGTTCTACAGGATTATCTCATTTTTCAAACCTCAAGAAAATACTCTCCCAAATTGTATTTTCACCTCGCAAATTTTAACTATGACTTCTTGGCCCTTCCAAACAGCTAATATATTAGATGAAAATGTGATTTTACCCCTCAGATGCATCATTACAAAGAACAATTTGAAGTTTTTACAACAAAAGTATAACGATAGAACGTTAAGGTGGGCTCACCATTTAGGATTCATGGAGATTGGATTTCAATTCAAAAATGGATATTATGAAATCAGTATGCCAATTTACGGCGCTATAATTTTTCTTCTTTTGAACAGTACGAAGAGTTAACCGCTGAACGAATTCTAGATCTAACAAATATGCCGGAACAAGAGTTACAAAGGCAGTTAATTTCTTTGTCTTTGGCTCCTAAATCTCGAATCCTAAAGAAAAACCTTTGTCAAAACAATTTCACCACAGGACACATTTTCTATAAATTATGGATTCACTTCACCCACACAAAAGGTTAGGTTACAGACCATCGCTAATGTTACTACAAAGTCAGAAGCTCAATCACAGGTAGGGCAAGATTCTCTGGAGAAAGAACGAGTGGTAGAGGTAAATGCTGCTATCGTGAGAATAATAAAAGTTGTAAAAGTCGACTCATGATCAATTATTTCAACGTGTATTTGATACATTGAAAGACAGATTCACCCTTTCCCAATCTACCTTCAAAAGAGCATAGCTAACCTTCTGAACAAAGAATATTTACAAAGAGATTCGGAGGATACAAATATTTATCACTATATATCTTGACCCTGTTTCTGGTCCTTTAATATAGATTTCAAATTTTGGCAATTTTAGCCACACCATGGGTATCTTGACCGCATATCGCACAATTAGGATCTTTTCTCACCCTTTGTGTGAAACACATACCGCAGAAATAGTGTTCACAATTGGTAACAATGGGAGACTTATAGTCACCTTTACAAATAACGCATTTAAAGGGAATCCCTTCGACCTTGGGCTTGTCATCTTTAGTGCTAGAAGATTCACCGATTTTCCAATCTTGATTCATTTTCCAACCTGTCTTGAAATCATCTCTTGAATGTAAAACTTACAACTATCCCCATATCCACAGTATCCCGTCTGCTTAAAATCTTTGCATACATCTGGGTGGAAATCTGTTAAGATACTTACTTTGACATTTTAGGTTGTGTTATAGCGCTTCTGTCTTTCATTTTGAAATTAACTGGTTCCTCTCCAGATGTCTTGATTTCTTGCTCACCGGATAACAGCTTGAATTTATCATCATCATCATCCCGAATTTCAGAATTTGAAACACGTCTTCGATCAACTGCGCTATTCTCCAATCCCATCATAGATTTACCTTTTACCTCAGGTACGGTGGTCTCCTTTGCACTTTCATCTTCACTATTTCCACTTAGACTAACTTTTTCCTTTTAACACCTGAACCCTGCTTAAGTGATCTTTTTAAACATTTCGCTGACTGTTCTACATAACCATTTACTAGTTGGCTTTATCGATTATTAGTTAGCTGTAAAGTTTATACGATACTTAACTAAAATTTTGTAACGAAATGCTGCTCGTGCTTCAACATTTAAATCAACGTACTAAACGCGAAGGATTGCAACTACCAACTAGAAAATAAAGAAGGCAGTCCAAAAGGTTCCCGGACGACTGACATAGGATTTCTTTAATTTAAAGTCGTAACCGTTGGTGCTGGAGTATTGACTGTTTTAAAATTGTGGTGATAGAGCCTGGAAATGAGTGACAATAATACTAAGGATCGTGAGACTAGGGCACAGTTTGTCGATGAATCAAAGCACAGGATTGGTGGTGATACAACAAAAGTGATTCGCAGTGCTTTGAAGAAAAGGAGTGCGACAGAACAAGACAATAGTGATGCTAATGCCGCTATAGTATCATCACCCTTACTTACCTCTACACCACCAACAATATCTAAGGCATTAGTTAAATTGTATCCCAATTTGATAGTGGTGGATAGAGCTCTTAGTCTTTAACGTGGACTAGTGATGATATTTGGCCCAGTGTTCTAATGGTTTTAAGTTATATGGCTATAATACTTTATTTTGAAACAGTTGCTAGATATTTCGGTCATTTAGTGGTCGTTGCCATAATGTGGGGATATTCACTATTAGATAATCATGTTGAAGAAACTCTTAGTACACATCCGACTTTAGATGACATCATTTATGTGGTGAATAGGGTTACTACTAAGGCAGATATTCTCTTATCGCCAATTACCATACTTAGTGCTCAGGACATTAGGAAATTATTGTTTACAACGGCATTCCTTTCTCCGATCTATGTCATTATAACATTATTCATCTTGCCTCCAAGGAAATTGCTTCTCATTGGTGGCATATACATTTTAAGTTATCATTCCACATGGTCCAAAGTAACGAGGCGTTTATTGTGGAGATTTAAGTTGGTTAGAGTACTTGTATTCTACATCACAGGCTTAGATTTGGGTGGAATCAGTAGAAGTCAAGGTATCCTTGCCGCGGTACACAAACAAATGAATAACCTATCAGGTTCCAATAATGATAGCGATGAGGGCTGGCCGATTAGGTTCACCTACGTCCTATATGAAAATCAGCGTAGATGGCTAGGAATTGGTTGGACGTCCAGTATGTTAAGTTATGAAAGATCTCCTTGGACTGATGAATTTTTAATGAGGCTCCACCGCCAGAGCAATTTCAATTACCAGATGAAAATACTGGTATGGTCTGGAGGTGGGTCGATAAGACTTGGAGATTGGACAACACTAATGATGGTGCAATTCAATTACCAAGTGCTAAGCAAAGACAACAGCTTCGCCCAATGCCGATGAGGGTTTTATTTATTACGACAATACCTGGAAAAAGCCTTCTACAGAGGACTCGTTCTCCAAATACACCAGAAGAAGGAGATGGGTTAGAACTGCAGAATTGTTGAAGATTAAAAGTGTAGAAAGTACTAGATCTGCTAGCGTTACTTCAAGTTCTACTGCTCAGCAGGCCGCGTCTTGGGGTCAGATACTGATGTCGGCGGCCATGGTCATTCTACTGCCATTGCATCAGAAAATTCAAATTTCCGAACTGGCGATAACCCTCACGAGAACCTAAAACGTAGAGGTGTTTCTTTTAGTGATGTGCAGAACGTTCACATTGTCCCTCTTGAAAATGAATATGAGGATGAGAACAATAACGAAATACTCAACGTTGACGCCAGTGATCATGACAATCACTTAGGTGACAAGAATGAATCAACACCGCTATTGCGAGAATAGCCCGGATGAGAAGCAAGGTTTGGCTCAGGAAGCCTGTCGTTAGCGAATCCCTTGGTCAGTATATGTATATGTTTGCAAGTACTATATTTTTCTGTTTTCCGTTCCCTTCGTCACTCACCTCTTCGAAGGAAATCAATGTATGATAGTCTATCAATACGCCTATTCCATTAATCAAAAAGGAGTCAGAGCATGCAATGCATTTATAACTGTTTTTTCTTTGAGATTACTATAGCATATAAAACATATTAACACTAATGAAATATCAATACCCCAATACTTCTTACAATCTGTTAACGTTCAAAGTTGGTGGTAGAGATTGGATCAACTTCTTGGCTTTACCAGCATCGTTGACAACCAAAGTGTACAAGCTCTTGCTACCTCTAACCTTAAATTTGGTTTGTCTGAAAGACTTACCAGCCTTGTTCAATTTCTTGTTGACCTTGACGGTAGCGACTTTGACGTCGTTTCTTCTGGTCAATTCCAAAATTGTTTGATATCAGCGATTTCCTTAGCCATCTTTAACTCAACTGGGGACGTCCTTATGGGCTCGAAACCTCTTTAACCAAGAACTCAAGCTTATCACTATCAATGCCTATAGACCATTCTATGGTCTTTCCAGTACCTGATGGAATTTGGAAAATTTCGGACCTCTGGTGAGTCGGTGCGTCGATTTTTCGGCTCGCGTTATCTTCATCGATTTTTTAATTTAGAAAGGTTACGGTGTGCGGATTCTTTGAATGGTGTGCGGATTTCTGCCAGAGCAGTCACTCAAAATAAAACCCATTATTATACAGATATACAGATATAGATATATATATATATATAGACATATGTTTGTTTGTCTGCTTGCTTATTTGTGTGCTTATGCATAATCCAAAACGAACAGGGCAGAGGATTAAACTACGTCTTCCATTTCAATTTCATCATCACCTTCGTTTTCGCCTTCATCACCTTGGCCTTCTTCACCAGGGCCTTGCTCGTCTGCCAATTCACCAAGAGTAGCTTTTCTTTCTTCTTCCTTTAATCTCTTGTACTCTGGTCTCAAAGTGTATTTGAAAGCATATGGGCCCTTTTTACTAAGGTCGCAACCTTATCCAAACATTCTTTTAAGTGGGCTTCAGGCTGTCTTGTTCTTTCTTTTAATCCTTTCAAAGACCAATAATCGTACTCATCAAATAATTTGAACAAGTAGTCCAAGATTTCTTTCTTTGGCATACGAATAGACTTGGTATTGCTCTTCGCCTTTTCACGGCCAACCTTCAAAGTTAGAGTTATCACCCCTCATGGACATACCAGTGTGGCTCATGGTAACACCAACAGTCTCATCTAATGTTGTAATACGTTCTTTGTTGCTATTCTTGATCAAGTTACGTCTCTGTTCAACAATCTTGTGGTAATTAGGATCATTCATGGAAGGCATTACTTGACATTCATGACAGACGGTCCCCGTAACTGAAGTCTTCTTTGGGATAGTTTTCACGTAAGGAATATACCTATCTCTACCATCTCTGTCGGTCATTACTCTGTGGTTGAATCTTTTCCTGTTGTTCCTACGTTTTAAGAGCTGTTGTCTCCTTCTTAATTCCTCCTCCCTTTCCTGTTTTCTTTGATATGCTTGTTTCTGTTTCTCAGGATCCGTTGCTAATTCTCTAACACGCTGCTGATACTTCTTCAGATTCTGTTCCGTAAATACAAATTCATTTTCTACCACCTTCTTTGTCAGTTCTAAGTCGTATTGATGCGGTATAGAATCGTTATCGTTCTCATCAAGAACAAGTTGAATCTTGCTACCATCTTTGTTGATTCTGATCTTACCGAGCTGTTGACCATGAATATTATTTCTATCCCTCCATTTTTCAGCCAAAACATAGGCAAACGTACCAACCAAACCTGTCTGTTACTTTGGTTTAGATCTAAATCAAGTGACTCTTCGTAGACCTTATTCTCATTATTTTCAATATCGTTACCATCAAAGACTTCTTCCTCCTGACTTAAATATTCATCACCAGAATCATTTCCTGCAGAAGCAGTTGTAACAGCCCCGGCTTCCTTTGACATATTTCTTCCCTTGCTTTCGTTTTTTTTCTCTCTCTTCTGTTCTCTCCTCAGTGTGTACAGTAGTTTGTTGAGTTCAAGTAATATAACCTTTAATCTTATATATACATACACAATGAACAAAAGCATCCAGTGATTTTGGGAAACTATGGATATAGGGAGTATATTAAGAGCAGAAATTGAGAAGAAAAGAGATGTGTTAGATCACAAGGATAAACAGACTAAAGAAGAATCGAAGATAGCTTCATTACCATTGCCGGCACACTCGGAAGACGATAAGAGTACAGATATACTTGATTTGACTCAAACGAATGATAGTTATAAAGTTGAAAATACGTTCTCTAGCCCAGATGAATCTACTTTGAGAAGGTTGCAAACACGGCCTGAAAGAATCGAACAAGCTATCAGGAGGGATGCTCAAATACCAATAGACATTGACCCTATAGCTATTGGTAACCCAGAGTGCCGACAAGAATTGTCGATGAAATGCAATTTATATATCCATTATTTATTGGAAGATTGGTCTAATAGGAAATACCTGCCTGATTTACTGCCTGAGACTTCTAAATGCTTCTTTCCATTACTTGTAAGACTTCGAAAATCTAACCTAGACCTTGACCTGCTCACCTCACTAGCGACTGTGCTGTACCATCTGCAAAGAAAACAATTTCAACGAGCAACTGAATCCTATATGAAATTGAGTATAGGAAATGTGGCATGGCCTATTGGTGTTACTAGTGTAGGGATTCATGCAAGGAGTTCTCAGAGCAGAATTCAAGGGGATCATAACGTTGCTAATATAATGCTTGATGATAAAACAAGACTGTGGATGACAAGTGTCAAAAGGCTGATCACATTTGGGGAAAGTTGTGGTGTTGGTAAAAGTTAGAAGTTGAAGTGACCGACGTCTGCGGCGCGCACTTACTTCGATATAAATCAAAGCCACTTGCATGAGTTGCATAAACAACAAAAATTAAAGAACAACAATTCTTATACATCTAATTCGATACCTGATCGTCTTCTTGTCAAACTTTTAGGTTGTGTTCCATTTAAGTATCAACGTCTGATCTCCTTTTAAGCATGTCAGGAATAGTTACTGGATTAATTCAATCATATGGGCAGGACTGGTTCCAAGACAAAGCTAACGAATATGCAGAGGAGCATTTTCAACCAACGAAGGATCCCTACTATGAAGAATTGCCAAATGGTAAGCGAGTTAAAAGGAGGTTACCTGATTATTGTAGTAAACAGGAGAGTAAAGCATATAAAAGTTACAGAATCAGGCATGGTCCCATGACAAGGGTATATGCGGTAGTTGCTGTTGGTCTGAATGTATTGGATGGGCACCATTATTGACTATTTTACCTATCATCGGACCTGCCATTATGTATTCCATTCATGGTAAAATGGTTGATAGAGCCAAAGTTCAGTTCGACTTACCCAATGATTTAGTTTTAAAGATGCACGGTAATATCGGTGTTGATCTGGCTATCGCCTTAGTGCCAGTGTTAGGGATCGCATTTTCTTGGATGAATGCATGTTCTACCAGAAACTGTGCGATGGTCTACAATTTTATTAGTCAAAGGGCTATCGAAGCTAATAATCAGAAGAGGAGGGAAAGAGCTGGAATCACAGAGACAAAGAGAAATGAGAAGACAGCGGCAGTGGAGGCTAAACGAAATGCAAAAGCCGCGAAACATTCGAAATCATACACTCCGGTGGCTGCCACGCCGAATTCCAAACGTTCGAAACATGCTGTTAATGGAGTGAAATCGGCTCCTGTGGCCACAAGAAATGTGCCCAATACAGCCTCACCGTTTGAAAATTCGACACCTCGGTCCTATTCGAGACCACCAGCACCAACACCAACGTCAGCTCCTTTGTCGCCTCCCACTGCGGCCTTGCCAAAATCTACAGTTGGCAGTGGTGATGGTCGCGGTAACCCATATGTAGTACCGGTGCAAAGTAAAGGCTACCCGGTGCAAAGCTGGGGTCAAGGGTCGTATCGAAGGCCACCTGCCCCAGCCCCAGTTCCAACTTCTACACCTTTGTCGCCTGTAACTCCTGCTCCACCAAAATCAACAGTAGGCGGCGGTGGGCATGGTAATCCATATGCGGTGCAAATGACAAACCAAAGTTATCCAATGCAAAGTTGGGGTCAAAGGCCATATCAAAGACCACCAATGCCAACACCATCGCCGGCTCCCGCAGTTGTTTCATCACGTGCTCAAAGACCGTACTTTTAAGAAACCGTGTGACGAATTCCAACGTACAAAGAATAAGTAACTTCTAAGGCAAGAGCAGCTGCGTCTCGTGAGGGTAGTAAAATGACAGTGGTCGATCCAAACCGTGTGTGGATTGATGGATGCTTTGATTTTTCACACCATGGTCATGCTGGTGCTATTCTGCAGGCTAGGAAGACCATCGGAGACTCTCAGAAGGGCTGGTTGATATGCGGTGTTCATAATGACGAAGCAATTACTTTAAACAAGGGCACGAGACCTGTTATGAATCAGTGGGAAAGATATGAGCATACGAGGTCTAACCGATGGTCCAGTCAAATTGTAGAAGATGCTCCCTATGTGACTGAACCCTCGTGGTTAGATCGGTACCATTGTCAATACGTGGTCCACGGAGACGACATCACCTTAGATGCGAATGGTGAAAACTGTTACAGGGTGGTTATGGAACAAGGTCGATTTCTTACAGTCAAGCGTACGGAGGGCGTGAGTACGTCAGATATTATACACCGTATTTTGGGAAGTCGAAACCAGCGGGCAGGGCCAATTTGCCCACCTTAAATGAGCTGCAAATGTTTAGTGCTGGTTACGATGGGTATGTGCCCCACTGTTACGTTTTCAAAATGATTTAGACAACGTGTTGGTAAGAGGTGGCTACGACCATCGGTCATGTGATGACCGTAATAGGTTTGTCACGGGCGACTTCGATCTGTTTCACGTGGGACACATCGAACAGCTATCCAAATTACAAAATGCTGACTGTCCATATCGTTTAATTGTCGTCGTTCAATTGCAAGAGGATAGCATAATGACGCTGAGAGAAATTGTGCTAAGCGTACTAAGCTGCAAGTATGTAGATGGCGTACTAATCAACCCCAGTACAAGTTTCTTCGAACAATATAGCGACAGACTAGTACAACTGCAATCAACGTTTGGTGGCAGATTTGGCTACCTGAACAGACAAACCATCATAAACCGTGTCCTAGAAGATAGACTGACCTACATTGAGCGTAACAAAGAAAGGGGCTCCACTGAACGAGAGGAGGAAACAAGAAAATGTAATTCTTACGACATATACCCTATTTATTTAGAAATACATTCTACCTGCCCATTCTGTGCTCACACCAATCAAAAAATTCAGTTTCATCACTTCGTCAAAACCCGTAAAGAGAAAAATCATGCCTCACCCAAATGTTGTAACCTCCCGTATCTTCTCTCGTTGGACTGCACGTTAGAACCCCTTCTCGACTTGTTGAAGATTTCTGGGATTTCACCATCATCAATTAAATCTTCGATCTCATCACCTGGTCTGCCCCAGTTACCCTTCCCAAAACCTTGTTTCTTTACATTGTATGGATTTTCACCGTAATTACCATTGTGAGTAAAGTACCTTGAGTCAGGTCTTCCCTCATGTTCGATCCATTTGGCTGTTCTGGTCATGTTCAAAATACTAAAGGGTAGATAAAGGAAAAATTGAAGTACTAATAATTACTTGTCACGAGTGTTCAAAAGTTTCGGTTTGAATTGAACTGATCTTGTGTTCAAGCTTGTTGATCTGTAAATAAATAGCGTAAGCAAAAAAAAATAACATTGGTAACTGTCGAGATCGCAATCCTCGAAAATTAACTGCCTTTTATACTTTTGTTCTGTATGCCCCTCCCCTTAGTCTTTGATCCCCTTTTTCTGTTTTCTTTCTTTTTACCCTCTTCTGCTTTCCTAGCCGCCGAGCAGCCACCACCGTCACTTGTCTTTGCTTGCCCCTTGGAAAAGTAATGCCAAAGTCACCTGCTGCGCCGACCCTAAAAGCCATATGACCATTCTAGTCTCTTCGAGATTTCTCTCCACGAAAATCCTAGGAACATCCCACTTTTCTCAGTACGAGCAATTGGTTACGTAATTAATAGATATCCGGGTAAAATGTATTAGTGCCACAAGAGGTGTTTTGTGGTCGTCGGCAACACAGTCGTGTCTCAGTGGCCGAGTGGTTAAGGCAATGCCCTGCTATTGATAGAGATAGCAATTAGGCATTGGGCTATGCCTTCGCAGGTTCGAATCCTGTCTGTGACGCCATTTTGTTTTACGTAATATGTCCATGTAGCTTATCGGAGTTTGCTTTGTTACTCTATTACAGAAAGAACCGGAAAAATTTAGGAGTTTATCTTACGTTCGCTCGTAGTGATAGTATTGATGGTGGTACTACGAGCGAAGAAGCCCAGCGGACGCGCTAGTAGTTTGTTAACAAAACTCGTCAGTTGAGGTCGCAAAACGTCGGGGTATTCATTTCGAAATAGTTCTTTTTTTTTTCGAGTAAACCTAAACCAAGTCTTCCTAGCACTCGTACATCGAATCTAGTCTTCCAGCAATTAAAGAATTTTCAACTTACTGGCTTCATTTACTTCTCCTTCAACGAAAACCTGTTCACAATAAGAGGGGTTTAGACAGATAGATAGACTAGACAAGCAGATAGATAGTAAGGAGAAAAAAAAAAAAAAGAAAAAATGGATCCTACGAAAGCACCTGATTTCAAACCAACGGATTCAAAATCGAGACCTGAACCTCCTCCAGATCCAATTTCAAGGATTCCTAAATCGAGTCCTATTGTGCCCTATGTTTTAGCAGACTACAATTCATCGATAGATGCACCATTTAACCTAGAAACAGCATTCAAAGGAAACAAATCTAAGTCAAGACCGCATACATCTTCAAAGCCTAGAGCTCCAGTTAACGATGCTGATTCTCGTGTCGGTGCTGATGCTGGCGGTGCTGATAGTAGCAGAAAAGTCGTTCTTCTCCCGGTCATTATCAGCTACATCCCTACAATCGGTACCGTACAGGACATAGGAACCTGGAGGAAAAGGAGCAACATCACAGAGCAAGTCACATCCCATTAAATGCGACTGACTTCCAACCACTGTCAGCTGAGATATCATCAACGGAAGAAGAGGATGATCCTGCAGGAACCGAAGAAGAAGTAGCTGAAGGCATTGACTCGAGGTTGTACTTAGAGGAGGATCCTGAAAAGGAGGAGAAAAGCGGTGGTATCAGTGTAGGAGTACGAAAGAACCAAATTGCCGATTTGGAGGAGGTTCCGCATGGAATTGTTCGTCAAGCAAGGAACCTGGATGATTACGAGTTCCCCACGCACAGACTGGCCAAAAATTGAAAAATCCTAATAAAATGCCCCTGGTGATTGTAGCGTGTGGATCGTTTTCCCTATTACCTATTTGCACTTGAGAATGTTTGAAATGGCGCTTGATGCCATCAGAGAGCAGACCAGGTTTGAAGTCATCGGTGGTTACTATTCACCAGTCAGTGATAATTATCAGAAACCGGGGTTAGCAGCTGCAAGCCACAGGGTCCGTATGTGTGAGCTAGCTTGCGAGCGTACTTCCTCGTGGTTAATGGTTGACGCGTGGGAGTCGTTACAGCCAACATACACCAGGACTGCAAAGGTTTTGGATCATTTTAATTACGAAGTTAACGTTAAAAGAGGGGTGTTTCAACGGTTACAGGTGAAAAAATGGGGTGAAGATTATGTTGTTAGCGGGTGGTGATTTGATAGAATCGATGGGAGAACCTAATGTTTGGGCAGATGCCGACTTACACCATATTTTAGGTAACTATGGTTGTCTCATCTTAGAAAGAACGGGTTCTGATGTTAGATCATTCTTGTTGTCCCATGACATCATGTACCAGCATAGAAGGAATGTGTTAGTGATCAAACAGTTGATTTACAACGACATTTCCTCCACGAAGGTACGTCTTTTCATCAGGCGTAATATGTCTGTACAGTACTTGTTGCCCAATTCAGTCATTAGATATATTCAAGAACATGGACTGTACGTCAATCAAACTGAATCTGTTAAGCAAGTTATGGGTACCAAGGACTAACTACATGTATACCATTGTATTTAATATAATTCTACAATTACTGTGCTCTACGTTCTGATGACAGTACCGCTTGTTGTTCTTGTCGCTGATGTTGGCGCTGTCGCGCGACACAAAATAATTTTAACATGGCATAGAAATAGAGAAATATGGGAGTAGAGGTAGAGGTGAAGGGAAATACGGTAAAGTCAAGAATATGGTACTTGGGTTTATAAAAGACTAGAATCTTTGTAGGAAAAGCATCAACTTGATCTAACTTAATATTGTTTGACTAAATTGATAAGTAACTCTTATAATTGCTATGACAATCGCTATTACAGAGACACGTATATTGAAGAGATTCTCACAAATTACTTATTTGCAATATAAAAGCCTTCCACCTGAAAAACAGGATGAATACCTTGCTTGGGCGCAAAGAGAATGGGAAAACAATGGGCTGAACTTCAATTCGAGCGTCAAGGCGGTATTAGTGGCATCGCCAAGAAAAAGCTGAACAAGAGGTGAAGTGGCTTGAACGTGTCACCACTTGGTCGTATTTACATGCCTACGCACCTCAAACCAGATATAACAAGAGTCCAAGGGCTTACCAGTCGATGTATAAGTCTGAGCCTTTGTGAGTTTAAGTAGGCTCGTATTTTACGTTTAGTTAGCCATTTATTTTTTACTTACGCCTTAAACCTTTTCTTTTCCAAAACGAAAACAAAGATTTTACAAGACATCAAGGCAATAACAGGCACCTTAAAAAGTTAGCGGTTAGAATTAGTGATGTCTACTGATTCAAGTTATTGGAAAAATGCTGTGACCTTTATTTCCGTTTCCCTAGCTGCATACACATCTTGGAAGTACTACCAAACAGTTCTTCGCATGAGTACACCTCCAGTTAAACAAAGTGTGGATGAATTAATCGGTGATACCCCATTAGTGCTGGTAAAATCTTTGTCCAAGGCTACTGGAAGTCACATCTATGCCAAAATGGAATTATGTAATCCCGCCGGAAGCGCAAAGGATAGGGTTGCGTTTAATGCTATAAAAGAAGCTGAACAGGATGGTCGTTTAGTAAAAGGTGAGCCTGGTTGGGTTTTCGAAGGTACTAGCGGATCTACAGGTATCTCAATTGCCCTTCTATGCAATGCACTGGGTTACAGAGCTCATATTTCGTTACCCGATGATACTTCGAATGAGAAACTATCACTTTTAGAAAGTCTGGGGCCACTGTTAATAAGGTTAAACCTGCGAGTATTGTAGATCCAAATCAGTATGTAAATGCTGCCAAGAGAGCTTGTGAAGAACTGGTGAAGAAAGGCGGTAGGGGAATATTTGCAGATCAATTTGAAAACGAAGCTAATTGGAGAATTCACTACGAGACCACCGGTCCCGAGATCTACAAACAAATGAATGGTCGGATAGATGGTTTTGTCGCAGGGTGTGGTACTGGTGGTACTATTACAGGTGTTTGCAAATATTTGAAAGAAAGAATATCGCCTCATGTAGTATTAGCGGATCCCCAAGGTTCAGGTTTTATAATAGAATAAACTACGGAGTTATGTATGATAAGGTGGAAAAAGAAGGCACTAGAAGAAGACATCAAGTAGATACAATGGTTGAAGGAATTGGTCTGAATAGAATTACAAGAAATTTTGAAATGGGCGAACACTACATCGATGCGTCTATTAGGGTCACTGACGATCAAGCAATCAAGATGTCAAAGTTTTATCTGTACAGGACGGACTATTTGTTGGTAGCAGTACTGCAATTAATGCCGTTGCTGCAGTGAAGCTTTCCAAAACTTGGGTAAAGGTTCTCGCATTGTGATTATTGCATGCGATTCAGGCTCAAGACATTTGAGTAAATTCTGGAAGACAGCTAAAGATATAGATCGTGATATTACTCTTGAGCAAGTAATGATTGATTAACTAACTAATTTACGTAAGGAAAAGACAGCTTTACGCACCTTTGTATATTCATCGTGATGTTCTGCTATCTATCGAGCGTAACATTTTCAATCCGAAATGAAAATTCAAAGGGTTTATAACTTTAACGTAAGTCACCACCAAGAGAAGTGAAAGACCAGGGATAAAGAAAACCAATGAGTGAGATTATATATGTTTCCCCATTACTATATTTGAACTCTAATGCTCAATGGAAGAGTGATGGTGAAAAGCCAGGATATATACCCATTTTGAGAGCCGACCTTTATAAGTTCCAAGAGTCATTGAAGGGGATTCTTTCCACTAGAAGTGATCTCAGCACTGGAAAAATGCAAATTTTAATGATTTAACGAATCGAATGGAGTCAGATGTAGCAATAGAACATGCTGCTAACTCTGTTTCGGGGGCGCTAATCAAACTACCACAGAACTTACTAAATTCCAAAGTTTACAACATTTCCTACCGATAAGTCTTAAGCAACAGTTATACACTGTTTCCATCTTAGGAATACAAGTTAAGGTGTCCACTAAGGGTGTAGAAACCTTCTTACATCGATGTATTCGATTACTATTGAGGCATCTAGAAGCCGCCCAGCAACGGTACGAAGATTTTTGGCAATGTTGGACCAGTGTACAATCTTTAGAAACCCAAGAGGTTTTATTAGGTTCTCTGACATCGATACAAAATTGTTTGCTCTGCTGGTTAGACTTATACAGAACTGGTTCCAATCCGACAGAAGACCTGAAGCCGCTGAAATCCATATGGATGTCAATACGGAACGATTGATTGAAGATCAACAGGTGGAGTCACAAGTCCCCAGTGATGCGCTTCTCGACTCTCTCAAAAGATTATGGCAAGAAATGGATCAGTCTCCTCCTGACGAAACGCAAAAGCAAGAGTCTAATGTCGAATACCGAGTCGATCTAAGCACTTTAAGCGACCTGCCGCACGATTCCCTAGATCAACTTTGTCAAGATATCATCAAATTTCGTACTCGTGTCCTCACTATAGAACGTGAGAAACGGGTACGTGAATCATACGAGGAGAGTAAGCGTCGTAGACAGCAGATGATGATGATTTTGACCATATTCGCAAAAGTAGGCGTGATGCCGGTGATAATCGAATAGAGCTAGAGGAAGAAGAAATTGAAGAAGAGGAGGAAGAAGAAGAAGAAGCTGAAGCCGACAACGAAGACGACTGGACACTAGAGGAGCGTCGACAAGAACGTCAAAACAAGAATCCGATCACCGATACAAATCTTTACTCAACCAACTACAATTTGAATGGGAACCCCAACTGGCTGATTTACAAAAAAGCTCTACAGGGCAAATCATTATGATCAAGTGAAATTCGAGGAACAACCCCTTTATCTCAAAGAATTGTCGCACATCGCGGTAGATCCACACTATGACCACCATAGATCCTACAGGCAACAAGAAGAAAAATCAGATGAGATTGACAGAAATAAACACGCTAATCAACCAACTGAAACGAAGATTCAAAACAGAGAACAAGTACTAGACGGACAACATAGCGTCGCTGCTGTTTACAATAGCTCCGAACAACACAATGCTAAAGAGAATGATACGGCTGAACAACAACAACAACAATTCAAGATTAAATTCGCGCCCCAAAAGGTTGTCGATAATTCTACAAATGCCACCAACACTCAAGAAGACGGAGAAAAATCACCATCGGTCCAAGTACCCGCTACCGCTACCACGGCCGCCCCCAACACCACCAAGAATGCTCCTGATATACTGCCCGAAGATGGACTGGATAACAAATTAGAAAAGTTAAACCGTTCAGGATTGGTACAGGAACTCGTGAAAGAGTATCTTGGTGTTTACGAACAAGAATTAGTTGACTACATTTTGACACGATCCGTAATGGGCGTAGCAGGGTCACGCTTTGACGGAGTTGAGGGAAACCTTTGACGAAGATGCGGAAACCATAGTAGATAACATTTGGGGTAGCGTGCATCTCACCACTACATGAACCCTCGAAGTATAAACAAAAGGTATGTAAACCATTGTTAACATGTAACAAAACGCCAAAAGTGAAACAAACGCGTAAAGTGAATCAAAACATCAATCAATAAGAAGATTACTATGATCGGAAATTCATTTAAGATCACTTCTCAACCAGTGCGAAAAATTTTGGAAAATTACTACCAAAGGGAAAAGATGTTCACATACAACACGAGTTGAAGTATGTTTCATATTTTTCAGCCGCAGTTACGATTTATGGTCTCGATTTTCACAATATTGACCAAAGAAGAACTGAAATCAAAGAACATGGAGAGATGGTGAATGGGAGTGTTAAAGAACCCGTAAAGATGCGAAAATAGAAGTATCAATGTAAGCTACTTTGATACTTCTAATAGTCTTTTTTTTTTTTCCCTGTTTTGATTCGGTAAAATCTCTGATCAACCTACCTACCTGTTCTTCTATTCTCAGGACGCTTTCGATCACACTAACCTAATCTAAATTCCACCAAACTAAACCGAACAGTTTGTCGTTCATCTAACCTATTCAGTCCTTCACTGATCTTCCTTTCGTTATTCAACTAACTTTCCTTTTGTTTACTCCAACTTCCTTTCACTCTTTTAAAAACGTTAGTGTTAGATCTCTGAATAGGTGTTTTCCTCTAAGACAGTTCATAGTACGTTATTCCTAACAACTATCAAGGAAGAACTCGAAAGCCTAGTATAAAGGACGCATTCCAATTGTTCTGTCGATCTTCATTTTAGAAGGTAAGGAAAAGCAGAATAGATCATATTCGACTTGCTGACTTTCTATTGGTAAGCATATCATAAAAGAGACTCACCAATTTACCAATTGTTTCGTGTGTGAAAGAATCTAACAATAAGAGTACATACCTAAGGACATTTCACGTCACAAATTGTAGAAACCCGAATTGGCTATGCATCACAGATCTCATCTACTTCGTATCTTTGTGGTGCTACTGAGCTTGCAGCAAGTACGTGCAGGTTGGCCATTTGGGGTGGATTTGACAATACTCAGTCAATAGGATTACAACAGGATGTTTCTTCCTCTGATTCGGATGGTGGTAGTTCGAGTTCACCCAATGTTAACGGGGCTTCTTCGGCTGGTTCCGCTTCCCCATCATCGACGCCTTTGCAGGCTCCTCCGATCCAGGTAGTGGGATTCCAACCTCTATAAATTCACTAACTTCCCCAACGGCAACATCGGACTCTGGAAACCCGAACGACGCTAATACACAGGGACGTGGCCTTAGTTCATCACAGCCTGCTAGTACCAGCTCAACCCAAGGTCAACTATCATCTTCATTGAGTGATCGATCAGCCACTTCAAATCCATTCTCATCTCCAACAGCCGACAGTAGTTCAGCTTCCTCGGTTGGACTTTCTTCCGGTTCTCAAGGACTAATTTCTGATTCGCAGGCGCCTACTTTCAACAGTCAAGGACCAGCTTCGAGTTCGCAGTTTCAAGCCTCTAGTTCTGGAGAACCTACTTCGAGCACTCAGGGACCAACTTCGAGCTCACAGTTTCAAGCTTCTAGTTCTGAGGAACCTACTTCAAACACTCAGGGACCAGCTTCGAGTTCGCAGTTTCAAGCCTCTAGTTCTGAGGAACCTACTTCGAGCACTCAGGGACCAACTTCGAGCTCACAGTTTCAAGCTTCTAGTTCTGAGGAACCTACTTCAAACACTCAGGGACCAGCTTCGAGTTCGCAGTTTCAAGCCTCTAGTTCTGAGGAACCTACTTCGAGCACTCAGGGACCAACTTCGAGCTCACAGTTTCAAGCCTCTAGATCACAAATGCCTACTTCCACATCAAATACTTTCATATCAAGCTCTATTGAACCCGGTGTGAGTTCCCAAGCATCCACTGGTAACTTTGGTTCACAGACTTTATCAAGTTCTCAACCATCAAGCTCTAGACAGTCGTCAGAGCCATTTGGAGCCTCCACTTCGGGGAGCTCAGGCTCAAGTTTACCACCTTCAAGTTATCAAGGACCAAGTTTGAGCACCCCTATGCCAAGTTCCAACTCTGAATTGCCAAGTTCTGCTTCCGAAATACAAAGTTCCAGTTCCAACTCTGAGATTCCAAGTTCCAGCTCTACATTCAAAGGAGTAGCTTCCCAAGAATCTGGTTCTTTTAGTTCAGCTATGACCTCACTAAGCTCTTCAGCGATTCCTCGAAGTTCAAGTTCGTATCCATCGGTTTCGTCCTCTAATTCCGGCTCTTTTGCTACTCCGTCAAGTTCATCGCTTTTTCCTCGTCTCAAGGCTCTGGTTCATATGTACCACCATCCAGTAGCAGTTCTTCTATACCGCCATCAAGTTCCAGTTCCTATGGGATGCCATCTAGTAGCAGCTCTTTTGTGCCACCATCGAGTTCTAGTTCCTATGTGATACCAACCAGTAGCAGCTCTTCTGTGCCACCATCGAGTTCTAGTTCCTATATGATACCAACCAGTAGCAGCTCCTACGTGATGCCATCTAGTAGCAGCTCCGCTATGCCTTCAAGCTCTAGTTCCTATGTGATGCCATCTAGTAGCAGTTCTTCTGTGCCGCTGCCAAGCTCTAGTTCATATGTGGTACCATCTAGTAGCAGCTCCTCTGTACCACCATCGAGCTCTAGTTCCTATGTGATACCATCTAGTAGCAGCTCCGCTATGCCTTCAAGTTCTAGTTCCTATGTGATACCATCTAGTAGCAGCTCCGCTATGCCTTCAAGCTCTAGTTCCTATGTGATACCAACCAGTAGCAGCTCTTCTGTACCACCATCGAGTTCTAGTTCCTATGTGATACCAACCAGTAGCAGCTCCTACGTGATGCCATCTAGTAGCAGTTCTTCTGTACCACCATCGAGCTCTAGTTCGTATGTGGTACCAACCAGTGGCAGCTCCTCTGTACCACCATCGAGCTCTAGTTCCTATGTGATGCCATCTAGTAGCAGCTCCGCTATGCCTTCAAGTTCTAGTTCGTATGTGATACCATCTAGTGGCAGTTCTTCTGTACCACCATCGAGCTCTAGTTCCTATGTGATACCATCTAGTGGCAGCTCTTCTGTGCCACTGCCAAGCTCTAGTTCCTATGTGATGCCATCTAGTAGCAGTTCCTCTGTGCCACCATCGAGCTCTAGTTCCTATGTGATACCATCTAGTGGCAGTTCTTCTGTACCACCATCGAGCTCTAGTTCCTATGTGATGCCATCTAGTAGCAGCTCTTCTGTACCACCATCGAGCTCTAGTTCCTATGTGATACCATCTAGTGGCAGCTCTTCTGTGCCACTGCCAAGCTCTAGTTCCTATGTGATGCCATCTAGTAGCAGCTCCGCTATGCCTTCAAGTTCTAGTTCCTATGTGATACCATCTAGTGGCAGTTCTTCTGTGCCACCATCGAGCTCTAGTTCCTATGTGATGCCATCTAGTAGCAGCTCCTCTGTACCACCATCGAGCTCTAGTTCATATGTGGTACCATCTAGTAGCAGCTCCTCTGTACCACCATCGAGCTCTAGTTCCTATGTGATGCCATCTAGTAGCAGCTCTTCTGTACCACCATCGAGCTCTAGTTCATATGTGGTACCATCTAGTAGCAGCTCTTCTGTACCACCATCGAGTTCTAGTTCCTATATGATACCAACCAGTAGCAGCTCCTACGTGATGCCATCTAGTAGCAGTTCCACTATACCTTCAAGCTCTAGTTCCTATGTGATGCCATCTAGTAGCAGCTCCTCTGTACCACCATCGAGCTCTAGTTCCTATGTGATACCATCTAGTAGCAGTTCCACTATACCTTCAAGCTCTAGTTCCTATGTGATGCCATCTAGTAGCAGCTCCTCTGTACCACCATCGAGCTCTAGTTCATATGTGATACCATCTAGTAGCAGCTCTTCTGTACCACCATCGAGCTCTAGTTCCTATGTGATACCATCTAGTAGCAGTTCCACTATACCTTCAAGCTCTAGTTCCTATGTGATGCCATCTAGTAGCAGCTCCTCTGTACCACCATCGAGCTCTAGTTCCTATGTGATATCATCTAGTAGCAGTTCTTCTGTGCCACTGCCAAGCTCTAGTTCATATGTGATACCATCGAGCTCTAGCTCTTCTGTACCACTGCCAAGCTCTAGTTCATATGTGATACCATCGAGCTCTAGCTCTTCTGTACCACCATCGAGCTCTAGTTCCTACTCGCCTCCTTCAAGTTCAGATACTAATAGTTACATTTCTTCTATTCCATCGAGTACTGGTAGTTACACTGAATCAGCGGTCTCAACTTCATCATCTCAATCCTCAACAAGTACAAGTAACTATGCCTACAGTCCAGTTCCATCGACTCCTTCACCAAGCACCACTCCTCAAACTTCAGTCACAACTGGAACGTTCTCAAGTGATTCCAGTGTTTCCCCAGGTGACGTCAACTCCTTCAGTTGCACCATCCACTTCAGCTACGCAATCCACATCTACTGCACATGGATATTCTATGACAGAGTCATACTGGCCTGTCTCTGGTCCAACGACTACTTTGGCTCCCTCCAGCAATACACCAGATGATAATTGGTGGGTGCCAACTAAGATTATTACCCAACCAGCAGCTAACACCAGTGTCTCTAGCACCTCTACTCAAGCTACAGCTACATTTCCTCAAGCGATTGCGGCTGCAACTCAAAACGAAAGACCTAGGGGTTATTCTCTACTAACCATTGGCTTCAAAAAGCTTTGAATTATAATTTCTTGATTTCCAGTCCGTTATCCTCTGCTCAAATTTTTGCCTTTTGCCCTCCATTTTAAACAATCCATTCCAAGGACAATTTAAGAACGTGTCCATTCACCAGATTGTTCCACTACAATCAGAGTCTTTAGACTACATGGCTACCGTAGCTGAAGTTTATTTTCCGACTAAGCACATCTCTAGTTTACACTCTTTAATCACCAATGGTTCGAGTCCTTTATACGGAGATGCTGATGGTTCGGCTAAATATCTTGCCGAATTAATTGACCCTACCATCCCATTGACGGGTTTGGTTCCTACGGGGACGAATCTCAGGGATTTGAATCATATGGTTCAACCTCCAGTGATGGTTCGACGTTCCCGGAAGATGACAACAGTGGTCCGTCTTACGAAGGTGCTCTAGGGTCAAGTGGAAAATTTGCGAACAGTAATAGTGGCCATGGAAGTTCAGGTGGTAAAACTGCTGGTATAGTGGTTGGTGTGGTAGTAGGCGGTTGTACATATCTCGCAACCATGATTCTACTAGTAAGATACTTCGTCAAGAGACAAATAAGGAAAACTCTTCTCAAGGACCCTGAAGAATGCAGTATTGATTCGAGTGATTCCAATCTGGATTTAACACAAGAAAAGAGAAATGATAGTTTTAACGTTGAAGAGTCAATAGAACCATCAACGAAAATTCACAACTTGGTGAATAATGACACTGGTCCCGATATCCGAGTGACTAATGATGGCAGAAGAATTCAAGTTCCCAAGATCTCCAGACCTATAGCCACTCAAAACTCCCTAGGTTGGAATGAAATTTGAACAGTGATACTTTAGAAGAAGACACGAAACCCATATCCATTATTTGAATAACAAACGAAATTACAACAATAATGAACCCTTTTAATCTTCTGAATTTTAATTATTATTATTATTATTATTTTTTTTTTTTTTTTTTGGAGAATGCTCTAAAAGTGAAGCTACTATCTCATTTAGAAAGCATCATTTTCAGCTCCAACGGTAATCCGCCACATACCCTGTGTAAAAGTGCGAAAACTCAGGTTTAGCCCTTTATGTAACAATTACTTAAGATCTATATTTCTCATGGTCATATCTCAAGTTTCTGGATCAACATCGAAAAAGTGCGGAAACGTAATAACAATGTATTTTATACTAACATTTAATCATCTTTCAAAAACTCAACCACACAATCAAAGAATTCTTTGGGCTTCTATCATAATATTGTGACTGGCATCGAACTCTTCGACAACCGCATTAGGGAAGTGTTTCTTCAGTAAGCTATAATCATCGAGTATAGAGCCAGATTGAAGACCCTTCAAAACAAAGCCGGTGAATCCGTAGAAAGATTAAACAAGCCCTCCAAACCATCATGATCTGATAAGTCAGGCCATGTCAATATCTCCGGAATGAGATTTGGGAATTCTTCCAGCGGTGAAGAATGATCAAGGTAAGGATCTTTTGATCTGCAGTCGGTGGACTATTATTTGCCTTTACTTCAAAAACCCACCTGCAAAGTATAAGCCAGGGTCCCCTTTATTTCCAATATTGGCAGGTAGATTTCGGAATAACTCAAGTACTTGCTTTTTCCAACCCTTGGAACCCTTTTCAATCCTGATTTCTCTGTTTACGATTTTTTGACGAGACCGAAATTTTGTTCAATAAGGGGATCTATATATTGAATTTCATAAGGAGGAGCATCAATTGATATACTTTTGATGGCGTTTACTTGCGGACATAAAGTTGTTAAAAGAGAAACTTTACCCCTAAGGAAAACCCCATCAACTTTACAGGTCTTTTATCACCAATATGTTTTTGATAAAGTGAATAATATCTTTAGTAAAAGTGAGATAATTAAAAGGTTGAGCAAATGGCGAATCTCCGTGATTTCTCAAATCTACTGTATACACATCAGTGTTTAGAGCTCGTGCCAATGGTTCATTGAGAGATCTGAAATATCTTTTAGATCCAAGTATCCCATGAATGTTAACGATCGCAGGCTTAGGATTTACGGTGTTAGTAGCGGCGCTGGATGGTGGTGGAGTGTGGTGGAAAACCAAGTCCACAATTGGTTTAAAAGGTAACTTCCCTTGATGCAAAAACGCTTCATAATTAGCGTCCTTTGAATTTCCTGTGAAGTTTTCTCGATCCTCTAGCTGATTATTTTTTAATTTATGCTCGACTCTTGAAATTTTTACTTCACTATAGAGGTCGGATAATAAAAACGATTGCTATTGGTTTACCTTAGAATCTTCAAAGGATATGCCTGAATTTAAACGAAACCATGGATCTGTTATGGATCCAGATAACCGTTCTGATAATGACACTTTCCTCTTGATGCCCTTAGACATTGATGACCAGGAAGAATTAATTCAACAGTTAGAAAAGGAAACACCAAGAGAAATCATCTCTATGTGAATACTCTCACAGGGATTTATGCTATCTGCGGAATCTCATTTCTGTATCAGATCAGGAGGTCTGAAGGTAAAAATTTTGGGTTTTGGATTGGGTTGCGCATCTATAGCGCTTTCCATCGTGGATGTAAGACATGAAATAATAAACGATTTCCAGGTGCTCATGTCATCTCAATTTCAGGTGAGCCACCTCGTCATCCAAAGGTTTAACGTTGCAGTCTTAGTCTTGGTAGAGTGGTTAACGCTCACTGAATTGCCCTAGAAATAGTTTTCCAGGTACCCTTATTTTTATTTGTCGTGTCTATCCTGTCGAAAAGATGGGTTAGATCAATGGAAAGAGAAATCACCAGCCTGCGTGGAATGAAATACAAGTATAAAAGTGCTTAATCTGAAGTTTGTTTCAAAATTTGGAGGTTCACCTTTGAAGTTCGCTTACTTGGCCTTAATAATTGGCATACCGTTGTGGCAGTTTTTCTTCGGCAATCAATTGTACTGTGATTGGTATCAATGCAGAAGAGCATACTAAACCGTAGGATATAGGTCCTATATCTGTCTCTTGTGCTCTAAACCTGTTTCTGGCAATCATGGAGAACACCATCGGAAACTGAAATTCCAATTGAGATACAACCAAGGATGCCAAATACTCGTTGAATTGAGAAATGACATCAACTGAACTCCACTGATGAGGGAAATGATAAAAATCTGCGTCAATTTTAAGTCAGTGCAATGGGCTACTATGGGGAGTTTGATATGAGGTCTAAATTCTATAGGTTTAACAAGTAATGTGGTCATTTTATTTGTATTCCATACCTTGCAACTAAGATCCAGCCTTATGCAGCTACTTTCATCATTCCCGTAGCAATTTAATTGATAAAGCAGCTGGTTATCCCAAAAATATTTGTTGTTTTGGATTGATTCCACTAGAAACTTCAGTTCATCGGAACCTAGCAATTCACCATTTTCACGACATGTGATGGAAATCCATAGGAGTGTTAGTACTGGTATAGGGTTGGTGGTATACTCGAAAGGACATAGATACATACTCTTAGTGGTGTTGGTGGCATCGGCGGCAAAACTAGTACTCTTTCCTTAACGAATTCCTCATGAGAACAGGAGACATGGGTCTGAGATTCCCACTTAGAAATCAACGCATGCCTAATTCTACTATGCAAATATACAGGTTCAAACCTAAGCAACATAGTCCTTTTCTTTCCTTTTGCCCTTATTTCTTATGTGACTGCTTAGCGGTATATGTTATTAAAGCTGCCGTCTCTTTCAGGCGAGGCGCTTAAATGACAACTCATAGTACAAATGATATATACCCACCTATCTATTTAGTAAACAAAGAGACAACGTCTTCGTCACTAATTTTATGATTTAGACCACATTTCTGTGGCGAATGCTTAGCGGAAGACCCCCAGACCAGCGCATACTTGAACTGATCTTTAAAATCTCTGTGAATGCTATGACAAAGATCACCCACAGTCGAATTGCACCTAACAACTAATGGATCTGTGAAATCCGGCTTCACCCCACGCTTCTTGGTAAATACACGACTCAAATTTAACTGATACCATATTTCCTCCACGACGTCTTCCATACCTAAGTCCATCTCACAGGACATAACCACAGTATTCGGTTGTCTAGCCAAACGGTCTACCTCTTCTAAGGAGACAGAATCAATTTTGTTAAACACATACAGACATTTGATGTAGTTCCTATGCTGATCGTTAATGATATCGATAAAATCGTCGATTGTACACTTGTCGTCCCTAACCAAAATATCAGCATTATGAATACGATAATCCTTGAGAATCATCTTGATGGAATCTTCATTTAGGGTCGTCTTACTGGGAGAAGTGAATGTAACTTTTACACCCCGGTATCCTTCTTCTTGAACGAAATATTTGGTTTCTCTTTATTGAGACGAATCCCCACGGCTTCCAATTCTTTTTCCAACGAAGCCCTTTGGTGTTCACTTTTAGTTGCATCCAAAACCATAACAACCAAGTCTGCAGTACGTGCTGTGGCAACCACTTGTCTCCCTCTACCTTTACCTTGAGAAGCACCATAGATAATACCTGGTAAATCGACAACTTGAATCTCCGCACCCTGATATTTGAGCACACCTGGGACAGATGTCAATGTGGTAAATGCATAATGAGCGATCTCAGACTTAGTAGTAGTAACTTTACCCAATAACGATGATTTACCAACGGATGGATATCCAATCAAAACGACACGAGCATCACCACTTTTAGACACTTCAAAACCTTGTCCACCACCACCACTTGAATTGGCCTCATCTGATAGCAACTGTTGACGAAGACGTGCTAATTTACCCTTCAATAGACCCAAATGATATTCTGTTGCTTTATTCTTTTGAGTACGGGCCATTTCATCTTCAACGGCCTTGATCCTCTCAGTAATTCCCATAGCCATCTTGAAAGGTTACTATAAAACGTTTGGGGATCTAGATTGGTAGGAGGAAAAGACAAGAAACAGCTTTCTTGTAGAAAAATACACAGCTTAGACGACAAGTAGTTTCTAATGCGATGAGCTTAATTCCATTCAATTTACAATTTTTCATCAAAACGTGATCTCCATAGATATTATTAGTTAGATTTTTCTCCGTCACCCGGCCGTAGGTTTTGGAGACAATTTGGCCGAGTGGTTAAGGCGAAAGATTAGAAATCTTTGGGTTTCGCCCGCGCAGGTTCGAATCCTGCAGTTGTCGCATTTTTTGCAGACGATTCCTTCTTCGAGCTACTACAAGATCGT
Source organism: Zygosaccharomyces sapae (assembly GCA_900465325.1). NCBI lineage: Eukaryota > Fungi > Ascomycota > Saccharomycetes > Saccharomycetales > Saccharomycetaceae > Zygosaccharomyces > Zygosaccharomyces sapae. The sequence continues at coordinate 38,413 of UEGL01000026.1, read as the reverse complement.
AACGCAGCTTTCACTACTACTGCAGCTGTGTCAGCTCTTGTGTTAGCTCTTGGCTGCGCTTAAAAGTATGAACAGCATTTAGAGCTAAATGGCGGTCCACACTAGCATATTTACCATCACAAACAGATATGTTATGTTGATCCTTCTCGACATGTTTAACAATACACCGCGTAAAGTAGAGACAACATTGTTCACTACTGTAGAATATATGATAAAAGTGGCATTTCCGTATCTTAGCCAATTCATTCGTCCGTAATACAATCGATCTCCAGTCCATTCCTTGCGAAACCATAATCAAATACTCTAGCAATATGTTCTCATTCATCTGTGTGCACACGTTTGTATGCGCTACAGTGCAAAAGCCTGCTGATAGCAAGACCAAATGAACCAGTACAACAGCTGTAACACCACATCCAAATGGTAGCCTTACTCTCCAAAATCCCAGAAACCGTGCCATAGTAACATCTAGTTCCAGATCCCTACAAAATTGAAGAACAAGATGTGATGAACAAAAAAGAGAACACTACCACCGCAAAGACTCTTGAAGAAGCACACCTTATAAACTTTCTTCAAACATACTTGGATAAGTCTACTTGGAATTCTGATAACCTACATGAGATGTCTAAATCGCTCTAATATGTATGAATACGTTAGACTTCGCCGATATGACTTGAGACAAGACCGACCCAAACCAAGCCTAAAGGGTGTTGAAAAGAGTCTATGATGCCCAATTCAATAGATTAGCTTTAAAGCAGTACCTCCAAAACTCATTTCTTAATACGGTGGTTCCAAAGTGACATTAGCTAACGATCAATTGATCCACATGAGACACCCTGATAATCATCTTGCCCTATCATGTGACAGACCTGTAAGCTCTTTATAGCATCTCTAACTTAGTGCGCTTCCGATATAATTCAACTTTGAGCGTTCCTGTGGAGTTGAACAAGCATCAGAGAGAGTTGCTGTGATCATGTCTAGTAAGGGCTTGCGTATTTTGGTTCCCGTGAAGAGGGTCATTGATTACCAGATTAAGCCAAGAGTTAACAAGACCAAAACTGCCATCGAAACTACAGGCGTAAAATTTAGTATTAATCCCTTTGACGATATTGCTCTCGAGGAGGCATTACGTATCAAGGAAAAGAAAAAGGCTCCTGTTGATGCAATTCATGCTATTTCAATAGGTCACACCAAGTCTCAAGACATTTTACGTAACTGCTTGGCCAAAGGAGCCGATACTTCAACGTTAGTGGACGCCGGCAGCCAAGAGTTAGAACCGCTAGCTGTTGCCAAAATTCTTAAGGAAATTGTCGAAAAACAGGGTTCTAATTTGGTTATTATGGGCAAGCAAGCCATTGATGATGATAGCAATAACACCGGCCAAATGTTAGCAGGTATGTTAAACTGGCCTCAAGCAACAAATGCAGCTAAAGTTGAATGTGAAAATGGTGGTAGTAGACTTCAGATTACAAGAGAAGTTGACGGTGGTGAGGAAGTTATTAGTGCGTCTCTACCCTTGGTAATTACAACAGATTTACGTTTAAACCAACCTCGTTACGTAGGTCTTCAGAATTTGATGAAGGCTAAGAAGAAACCAATGGATAAACTAAAATTGCAGGACTTCGCAAACTTGGATTTGGAGTCACGTTTAAAACTGTTGCAAGTAGTAGAGCCTGAACCACGTTCTCCAGGCATTAAGGTTGGTTCTGTTGACGAGTTGATTCAAAACCTGAAGAATGCTAAAGCCATTTAAAACTGTATATATTTGTGATATAATTATCTATTCCCTGCGAGAAGGTGAGAGCATTGCCATCGACATGCCAGGAGGCTTATTTCCCAGACAATGACTCAAATACCAACTCTCAAACTGTTGTGAACGCTTGTCATGCAGCGCAGCTGACTGCATCAACTGGTCACATTCGTCGTACCAGGGTCCAAACATTTGGCTTGCTGGCTGCAATGGTGGAAGCTTAATCTGAGGGACATGCAATCGTTGTGGCACCTCGTGAGGAAATTTTGAACCGCGAGAATTGAATAGCGGTCTATTCCTTAGAGTTTCTTCTACTAGATCCATGCTGCGTTGGGTTCGTACTTTAAGGTATGTGTGACTAAGCTCTTCCGACTCACTACTTCTCTTTATTCTCAGAAAACCAAAGAAAATGTTGAATACAACGCCCATTAATCTTGATCTATGGCTACAAGAGAATTCACAGCTTCTGCAACCACCAGTCAACAATTTTTGTCTTCACAGAGGTGGATTCACTGTGATGATTGTGGGTGGACCCAATGAACGTACAGATTACCATATTAATCCGACACCAGAGTATTTCCTTCAAAAGAAGGGCCATATGACACTGAGAGTCGTCGACGAATCCCTTGAAGGTGACGAGCGTTTTAAAGATATCAGAATTGATGAAGGAAGTTCTTATTTGTTGCCTGGTAATACACCTCACAGTCCTGTTAGATATGCAAATAGTGTAGGAATAGTCGTGGAACAAGACAGACCTGAGGGTCTCATGATAAGATGAGATGGTACTGTTCGAATTGTAGGGCGATTGTCCATGAGATTGAACTACAGATGCTTGATTTAGGCACTCAAGTCAAGGAAGGTATTCTAAGTTTCGAAAACGATGTGGGCAAAAGGACTTGCGGTAAATGTGGCACTCTGAACCACTCCAGATCAGCTTAGTTATATCTATTAGATATCTGACTTAGATCTGTTTTAACATTCTACCGAGAACTTACTTATTTAGTTACCGTAAATTAGTAGTAATTCAAACCACTAGCACAATTCTTTTGCAAGGTGACACTCAGACAAAGATGTCCACAGACGTTGATTATTTGATAGATTCACAAGACCCTCGCCATCCAGCCAATTTAATCTGTGCCCTATGTAAGCAGTTTTCGACTTTAATTGGTGCACAGGTACTGGTGGTGGTATATCTATCAAGCATCCACAAACTGGGCATCTCTATGTAGCTCCTTCGGGAGTGCAAAAGGAACAGATGAAGCCTCAAGATATGTTTGTTGTTGATGGTAAAACTATGAATATCTGAGAATTCCACCCGGTTTAAAACCAAGTGCTTGTACACCACTTTTCAATGCGTGCTACAAGTTCAAATCTGCTGGTGCCATTGTCCATACTCATTCTCTGAATGCCGTGACATGTTCACTAATATTTGGCCAAGAGTTTAGAATTAAAGGGTGGAACAAATTAAAGCCATCCCTAGTACTCGTAAGGATCCCAGTACAGGTAAAGTATTAAATCTAAATTGGGACGATACATGTGTTATACCGATTATTGAAAACAGGCCTCATGAAGATCAACTCGAAGATCCACTAATGGGAATTTTGAAAGATACCCTCATACTTGTGCAGTAATAGTTAGACGCCATGGCATTTTCGTCTGGGGTCCTACCATCGAGAAGGCTAAAGTTCTTAACGAAGCTCTTGACTATCTAATGGAATTAGCTGTTAAGATGCATCAAATGGGTATTCCACCTGATTGTAGTGTAGGTGAGGAATCTAAATACGTATCAAAGCATTAAAACGTCTACTTAGATGTCTTTACCTTAATGTCTATACAATTTACTTTGGTAAACCTTCTCCCATATCAGATGCTCATTAGGAACCTTGTTCTTTGTATCCTTAAGTAAACTAACAGTGTCAGTTGGTACACCATCTATAGGTCCTATGGCGACTATTTCACTACCACGAACTGCTTGAGCCATGGCCGTTGGCCTTAATGTGCATCTATCTACAACATCACTTATAATAATGTTCGTATTCTTATCAAATCCCTCCAAGGTAGCCAAAATACATTCGCCAGATGTCGTAATTACCAGGACCTGCCTATGCAAGCAGTCTTTGAGTAGTGGTGACATAGGATTTTTGAAGTTATTTCAGAATTAAGGTTAACTTTAACATACTTGCACAACTTCAACTCACTCATAACGCGGCAAAGAATAAGCCCAAAGTTACTATGAGATCCGAACTTTCCACAGATGTCTCATCAAGAATCTCATCACCGGTAAGGACTTCTCCTGAAGCTAAATTGTGTGAGGCTGATAAACAAATCCTAGAATGGGCAGGTAAATTAGAAATGGAAAGCGTTGATCTTAGGGAACAGTCGTCAAAGTTACTACAGGAATTACATAAGAGTGGTCATAAGATGAGCGAATTAGTCAAGCAATTGGAACTAGCTCACAATAGCAACTCATCCCAATTGGTAAATGGTTAGTGGATAAAATTGAAATACCCTTGTAAGAAGAAAGAATCGCGGCATTCAAATACTAACCTCAACAGAGTTACAGCAATGTATGAAATCACAATCTCAAATTCAATCAGCTTGGGACAAGAGGTTGCAGGAACAGTCAATTCAGGCCCAGAATAACCAAAAGATTTTGCAGGAATTGATATTTAGAATGTCTAGACAGCTGGAGGATCAACACCAGGTGATGATCTCCATGTCCAAGGATATAAACGAAATGCAAGACCGTCAGATTCGCCTAGAATCCAAGGTCGATACTAGGAAGGAAGATTCCAAAACCTCCTCGCTCTCCAAACGTATCAGAAAATGCAGAGATCTCGAATGCAGAACTATTATCCCTTGGGATGAAGTAGATCTAAATATGTATTCTGAGTTATAAAAATCAAAATCTTATTCTATGCACCTGTCCTTGACACTAACCACATTACGTTGTAAATCCAATCCTAACGTCAATGTAGCTGCCGAACCTAAGTTTTCTCTTTGCACCAAGGGTCCGTAATACAATTCGTAACAGGGCCAATACCTATCAACAAATTTTTTACCTGATCCTTATCCATTCCTTGGCCCTTAGATTTATGCAATTCCTGCTCTTGTTCCCATCTCCATTGATATACATCTTTAATTTCATCTGCCTCTAGTATAACCCTAGCGACTTTAGTTCAGAATTACCCCACAGTAGATCTTTATAAAATAATAAATTGGCATTTACTTGCACCATATCTCCACCATCTTGCAATAAAGGGTGGTTATTGATCTCTTGCTTTGACAACAAAGGATTAAATCCCAGGAACCATCCCTCCAGGACAAAAACATCAAGAGGTAAATCTACCTTACGAAATCCACTGCGATTTCCTTGACCACTACACAGTGACTTGTCATAGGTAGGAATATCCAGTCTCCCTCCTTGCCTCGTAAGACGTTCTCAATGCATTGAGTCAGGAGTGTAATATCATGGGTTCCAGGAAGACCCTGCCTTGTAAAAGCTTATTGCGAGCAAAAGTCTTGCTAAATTTCAATTGGTCCTCGTGTGTTAAATAAAATCATCAATGGAAGCACCTGCTACCCTATATTTATCACTCAAATGCTTTACTATAGCTTCTGTGGTAAAAGTCTTGCCAGATCCTTGTGGCCCACTTACAAATACAAATAGAGGCTCTGAACCACCACCATGGGCCCTACGTTCCATGAAAAGTGGTACATAGTGATCTATAAACTTCACCACCCTATCTACAGTGTCCATAGTCATTTGCTCGACCTTTTCAGTTTTAAACATGAACTGTAGTAGACAAAGCGCATTAGGGATTTATCATATCAACTAACGCTCTTAGACCCTATTGAGAAAAAAGGTTTGATAGAACACAGAGGTGGTTGATTTGCAATGAGCCTATGAAATTGCTTAGCTATTAGAGTATTGATGCCTGTACTTACTACACTTTCTGCATTAGAGCATTGACCAACCCTCTCGGTTTTAAGAACTATCTCCACCGTGGCATATAAAAGAATGTATGATGAAGACTATAGCATTCGAGCATCGCTCCCGAAGGTGTTATGAGGGATTATGGAATCTTCATTTGCTGATATTGAGAAGATATTAGAAATAGAACCTATTTGTCAGGGCATTTATAGAAGTAAAAGGCCTGGTATACCCCAGTGGGATCAAGAGGTACTTTTGGGGACTCTGCTGGGACAATCGTTGCTTGCTGCCATGCACACAATACCGGCCACATTTGTTCCCAGTTCATTGCATGGTTATTTCGTTGCCGGTGGAGATCCCTCTGTTTTACTGCAATATAAAGTCGAAGACATTCGTAGAGGTAAATCCTTTATTCATCAACGGGTCAAGGCATACCAAAATGGCGTATTGATTTTCTTAGTCGCAGTTCTCTGGTCTCTCGAGAAACAGGCCAGCAAAGATGAGTTACACTGCTTTAAGATCTTAAACCAAGAAGAAATTCTGCCAATTTCTCGATTTGAAGAAGCAGGTCCTTTATACAGAAGAACTGTTATTGAAAAACGGATTAACAGGGCTAGCTGATGATGAGCCATCATTTAGAAACATTGATATGAGAGATTCATTTTAGATAGTTTCTACAATGGCTGCATCGACAACCGTTTCCCTCAGACTTCTTCTGCTCTCATAGCAGTAAAAGAAACTGGAGTACTACGTTAGAATCAAGGACCCAATTACGAGCATTAAAAGAATGAAGCACCACATGTGAGTGTAAATCCTCGAAATGATTTTCGTTATAATTACGTGGCCTTTTCTTACCTTTCAGACTCTTATTTTATATTTACTGTGCCTAACTTCCATAGATTGCCGCTATTCACCTATAAGTTTAACGTAAGCTTGGACCACTCGATTCATTTCCATGGGATCCCGAACGTTAACGAATGGATGTACATGAGAATTTACAATCCAAGATCTTACAAAGATAGGCACTTGGTTCAAGGAGAATATTTTGACGCCGAAACCGGTAAAATTAGTGCATCGACAACACAAGAGGGCTTAATGGTCTATGACAGCAACGAGAGAATTAGAGAAATGATGAGACCGAAACTTTAACTCGTCAATTTCTTAAGTCATCTAGATATATTTATCTTATATATATATATATATGTATATATACACATTCTTACTAAAATTTATATGTCTTGCTGTTGTTAAAACATTCCTTCAATTTCACCATCTTCGGTAACCTCCACATTCATAAAGCCACAATGAGTTGGCAAACCGGGGATGGTTTGAATTTCTGCTGCCAGTGCGTACAAGTAACCGGCACCAACACTAACTTTAACATCTCTTACAGGGAATACAAATCCCTGGGGCACACCCTTCAAATTCGCATCATGAGACAAAGAATATTGAGTCTTTGCGATACATACTGGCAAATGAGCAAAACCTTGCTTGGTGTACAATTCAATCTTTCTCTGTGCTTCAGGCAAAATTCTACATCAGCTGCACCATACATCTTTTGGGCAATTTGGCGAATTTTATCCTCAACGGTACCTTGCAGTCCATATAAGAAATCAAATTTATTTATATCAACTTGGTTGGCTGCTTTTATGATACCTTCTCCCAAGTTAATGGCACCGAGACCACCTTGTTCCCAGTGGTTAGATACAATAGCATCAAAAGCACCAGCTTTTAAAGATTCTTCTTTAATAACTTGATGTTCTAAATCAGTATCAGAAACCATCTTGTTAATGGCAACAACTACTGGCAATCCATATTGTTTAGCATTCACAATGTGTTTACCAAGGTTAGCACAACCCTGGCGTAATAGTTCCACGTTTTCTTGTATATATTCTTTTGGTAATGGTGCACCAGCTTTAACTTCTGGCCCACCACCATGAACTTTCAATGCTCTCACAGTGGCGACAATCACCACCACATCTGGAATTAAACCTGATGAACGACATTTAATGTTGATAAATCTCTCTCCACCCATGGTAAAATCAAAACCAGCTTCCGTGATCACATACCCTGACCTTTCCTTTTCCAATTCTACCGGAGTATCTGAATCTACACCGGCTAATTTCAAAGTCAACTTATCAGATAATACAGAATTGGCCCCGATGGAAATGTTGGCAAAAGGACCAGCATGGACAAACACAGGCGTACCTTCCAAAGTTTGCATAATATTGGGTTTAATGGCATCTTTTAAAGGGCAGTCATAGCACCAGCACAACCAATATCCTCGCAAGTGATTGGTTCACCACTCTTTGATGCAGCAACCACTATGCGTCCTAACCTCTCTCTCATATCTTGCAAAGAATTGCTTAAGGCAAGGATAGCCATACATTCTGAAGCAACAGAAATATCAAATGCTGTATGTCTAGTGTGACCTCTTTCTGTGGGGCCTCACCAATGGTAATTCCTCTTAGCATTCTATCGTTACAATCTACTACCCTTCTCCATGTAATAGTTTCAGGATCAATATCTAAACGTGCAAAACTGGTAACTTCCTCGGGTGTTAAATCATCTGGGTTAGTTTTATCAATTCCTAGTTTTTCAACCTTTTAACATCGTTTTAGAGAACTGTCTAACGCCCTTTTAGCGGGTACCAAACGTTTATAAAGTGGGCCATCCTTTTGGGTAGATTCATGGAACATTCTAGTATCGAGCGCAGCTGCCAGTAAATTATTTGCCATTGAAATAGCATGGATATCACCAGTAACATGTAGGTTGAATTCGTCCATAGGAATTACTTGAGAGTAACCACCACCAGCGGCACCACCTTTAATACCAAAAGTAGGACCCATACTTGGTTGACGCACATTAGCGAAAACAGTTTTGTTCAAATGTGCTCCCAAAGCTTGGGCTAGACCAACTGTAGTAGTGGATTTGCCCTCACCTAATGGCGTCGGTGTAATGCCGGTGACAAGTACATATTTCCCGTTCCTCCTGTTTTGCAAACGTTCTAAAACTTTTAGACTAACTTTAGCCTTGGTGGACCCATATGGTTCCAATTCCGAAGGTAATATACCAGCTTCCAACGCAACATCCTTAATGTCCTTTGGTTTTGAGCCCTAGAAATTTCAAAATCAGAAGGAACAGGCTTTTGCAAATTCAATGGCAATGGTTCGAATTTGCGCAACTTACCCCATTCTCCCATTCACGTTTAGCTGCAGTCAAGGTATTCTTCATTAACATGGCCACGGTCATTGGACCCACACCACCTGGAACTGGCGTAATCAATCTGACGTATTTCATTGCCTCTTGAAATTCAACATCACCCACACTCCTGTAGCCGGATTTCTTGCTCGAATCCTCCACATAGTTGGTACCCACATCTATAACTACGACACCCTTTTATTGTTTTTAAACCACTCTCCCTTAACAAATTGAGCGCGGCCAATACCTACCACAACAATATCTGCACTTTCCAAGTATGATTGCAAATCTTGAGTCTTTGAATGTGCAACGGTGACTGTAGAATCCAACGATTTAAGCAATTCTGCCACTGGAGAACCTACGATATCTGATCTACCGATTACAACCGATTTAGTCCCGGAAATAGTTACATTGTACCTTTTCAATAATTCAATAACACCAAGCGGAGTACATGGATAAAAAGAGGTTTACCAGTCCTTTTGTTCAATTCCCCAACGTTGAAAGGACCGAATCCGTCCACATCTTTACGAGCTGACACTGACGACGTGATCTTATCTTCATTGATGTGAGCCGGTAGAGGTAATTGAACTAAGACACCATGAATGGAAGGATTTTCGTTCAACTCTGAAATTTTTCCAGTAGTTGAACTTCTGAAATATTTTCATTCAAATGAATGAAGTCGGTCTTAATATCAGCCTCTGCGGCAGCTCTACATTTCATACGCACATAAGTACTAGAATCTTGTCTATCACTAACTTGAACAATAGCCAAACATGGCTTGAAAGATGGATCTTTGACTTAATATCGATGATCTCCTGAGCGATCTCAGAGCGAATCGCCTGTGCGCAGGACTTACCGTCTATTAACTGGCCACTCATACTCTACTAATAACTTCGACTGCACGTTCCTTTTGAAACTGAAGATTTGGAAGACTATGTCAACCGTGAGTTCTAGAGTAGATTAAAACACGAGTGAGCCGGATTCCCTGTACGATGCGGTACACTTCGTTATCGACTCTTGTTTGATAGAATCATCCTATGAATTTGATGCCGAGAGAAGTCAGCAAGGAAAACTCGTAAAGAGTCAACCAAACAATTTCATGTGATAATAATAATAGATCTATAAATGAATCCTAATAGTACGCTTAAGACCAAAGCACTTTCGTAATAACAGCTCTCGTGTACCTTCGTTACTTTCGACCTTACTTTCTCGTCGACCCACCGCCTGTCCTCACTTAACACACCAAATAGGCTCGCAGGTTGATGAATTCGTAGGCATCTTGATGTTAAAATCTTGAACTTGGAGGGAAGGGAACAAAGCAATTACTATTCTGTCCTATGCGCTTTTAACCTGCTTGAGGACCTCTTTTCCTCCAACGTGAATCTCACGTGTAGTTGTTGAATAGTCCATTGTGCACTAATTAATAGCCAAAATCGGAAAAGCTTTACTGTGAGAAACCCTTTAGCTAAAGAAAAGACATCGTTTCACAGAGATCAATTGCATATTATAATAGTTGACCATGAGTGATACTGGATTACCCTCGCCATGGACTGTTCGTTACAGTAGATCCAAGAAACGTGAATATTTCTTCAATCCAGATACGAAACAATCGATATGGGAAGAACCAGAAGGTACTAATCACCCACAATTGAAGCAATATCTTTCTGAGCACCCTGTTCGTGTCAGAGCTCTTCATATCCTCGTAAAACATTCGGAATCCCGTAGACCAGCTTCACATCGGTCAGATAAGATTACCTTACCCAAGGAACAAGCCGTACAAGAGTTGAAGCAGTTGCAAAGAGACTTGAAAACGGAGAGAGTTTTGAAACCTTAGCAAAGGAACGTTCAGACTGTTCTTCATTTAAGCGTGGTGGTGACCTAGGCTGGTTTGGTAAGGGTGAAATGCAACCTACTTTCGAAAAGACAGCATTCCATTTAAAGGTCGGTCAAGTTAGTGATATTGTGGAATCTGACAGTGGTGTACATTTGATTAAACGCGTGGGCTGACTTAATAAAGCCATTTCTACCCGATCTTCTATATATAAAACTCTTTTAAATAACACTTATCATCTCACATCGGTTTCACCATGTCCATAGCTCAGGACGGTAATCTTCAGTAACGGTCGAATCTTCGCCGTAAAGATCCTGCCAATTGTTGAAGCCACCACGAAGCACGCATACTTCAAACTTGTCTAAATCTGGATCAGGTATCTCCCTGAGAAACTTCATAGCTGCCGAGGGGCCTCTTTGCTGTGATTGTGCACAATGAAATACAACGTTGATACATGCGTCATTAGAGTTTGACTGTCTTTTCTCTTGCAAGCGAGCCAATAGCTCAGGTACAGAATCACCAAACTTCTTGTAGGGATAATTCCATCCCTCCCTTATGTGACCACCAATGTAGTCGGAACCTCTCACATCGATCACTTGAAATGGCGTAGGACTACCACGTTTCATCCAACTAAACAATTGAGAGGCATCTATGTATTTGATACTAGCCACTGTCCGTGATTTCATTGAGAATTCCTGCTGGGTTCTAGTGGTTGTAGAAGACCAATTTGCAGTGATCTTCAAACCTTTAAACTCTTTGAAGGCTTATTGATATCCGGTAATGATATATATATATATAAGGCCAAGGTACAGAGGAAACAAAAATACCAAGATAAGTAGTTATGTAGAACTAGCACATAGCATGAAAATATGTTGAGAATAGGTCTTTGAAGTGGAATCTTAAACTTTTCAGTGTTCCACGTGACGGTGGTACCTCTGCAACATCCTTCAAAGTTGTCAAAGTTTGCACTGAAAGGCAAGAAACTACACAAACGTAACCATATCTTGAATAAGAGAATAAAAGATCTGGGTTAAGATATTTACCAGCCCTCAATTTTCTGATTATAAACATGGGATCTTCTAAACAGAGCAGCTCACTAAAGAGTAGATTATCAAATACTTCGCTATCGAATCTTTCCACTTGTCAAAGAAGAGAAAGCACAGTGATGATGATGAAGAAGCTGAAGGGGAAGCCGAAAGTGAAGTAGACTCACAGTCGAGTGCTGAGCAGGATACTACGGGCGAAGCTGAAGACACTCAGGTTACTAAAAGACATCATTCACAAAAGCATGAAGAGAATAAAAATTTGAAGAGCAAGAATCGCAGAGAGATGCCGAATTACCAGAGGATTTGAGGAAATACAGACCAAGGGGATTTACGTTTAATATACCACCGAAGGATAGACCAGTTAGGGTTTATGCAGATGGTGTTTTCGACCTTTCCATCTGGGACACATGAAGCAATTGGAACAATGTAAAAATCCTTACCCAATGTTGTGCTTATCTGTGGTGTTCCCAGCGATACGGTGACTCACAAGCTCAAGGGTCTCACTGTGCTTTCGGATGAACAAAGGTGTGAGACTCTGTACCATTGCAAATGGGTTGATGAAGTGATTCCCGATGCTCCATGGTGTGTTACACCAGAGTTCTTAGCACAACACAATATCGATTATGTGGCTCACGACGACATTCCTTATGGTAGTGCTGACAGTGATGATATCTATAGACCTATCAAGGAACAAGGTAAGTTTCTCACTACACAACGTACCGATGGTATTTCTACAAGTGATATCATCACTAAAATCATTAAGGATTATGACAAATATTTGGTACGTAATTTCGCTAGAGGTGCTACAAGACAGGAACTTAACGTATCTTGGCTCAAGAAGAATGAATTGGACTTCAAAAACATGTGAATGAGTTCCGAGCATATTTCAAAAGAATCAAGAAAATTTAAACAATGTTTCTAAGGACTTGTATTTCGAAGTAAGAGAAATCTTATTACGTAAAACATTGGGCCGTAAACTCTACTCTAAATTAGCTGGTGACGGGAGAGGAGAGTTACAAGATACCTTATCAAAAGAGGGAGATTAATCAGAGAAAAGTCACCAGTTAGTGACTTTGCTAGTCAATTCACAGGTGAAGAAAAGTCGGGCTCAAGCAGTAAAGCAGAACAAGGGAGCGATGTACATCATGAGAAGCATGAAAGATCTCCCCGTAGGAGAAACAGCAGTAATAAGAGGAGCCAACAGAAGAAGCTGAAGCGCTAATTTATATGTTGAATAGAACATTGATACTGGAGGGAGTGTGATTCTTGTTTTAATTCGTTATATGACTTTATATGTATAATTTCTTCAAACGCCGTTAGCGGTCTTGGTAATTCAAGATAACCCGGTTTAGGCTGAAAAGTTTGATGCGATGAGACCAAACGACTCATAGCACTACAGTCTTTCTGTATAATAGACGAGTACCAGAGCTATAGAACACTAACCATCAATCCAAAATCTTCCACGATGGGCTTGGTTAGCAAAGCTACTAGGAAATTTTCCACTACTCGTATTGTGGGTAAAAAGTTAAATAAATACTCATGCATAGTAACAGAACCCAAGGATCAAGGTGGGTCGCAAGCAATGCTATATGCCACTGGTTTCAAAGCAGACGATTTATCTAAGGGCCAAGTTGGTGTTGGATCCTGTTGGTGGTCGGGAAATCCTTGTAACATGCACTTAATGGACTTGAATCATAGATGTGCCAGATCGGTCAATGACGCTGGATTAAAAGCCATGCAGTTTAACACAATTGGTGTTTCTGATGGTATTCCTATGGGTACAAGCGGTATGCGTTATTCCTTGCAAAGTAGAGAAATCATTGCCGATTCTTTCGAAACTCAAATGATGGCGCAACATTATGATGCCAACATTGCTATCCCATCGTGTGATAAGAATATGCCTGGTGTGTTAATGGCTATGGGTAGACATAATAAACCTTCTATTATGGTCTATGGTGGCTCTATCTTACCGGGGACTCCTTCTTGTGGTTCTAAGAAATTACCCAAAGATATTGATTTGGTAGCAGCTTATCAATCCTATGGTCAGTATCTTTCTAAACAGATTACCGAAGAAGAAAGATCTGATGTGGTGTCTCACGCATGTCCTGGTCCTGGCTCCTGTGGTGGTATGTATACGGCGAATAGTATGGCTTCCGCGGCGGAAGTTATGGGTATTACACTTCCTAATACTTCTACTTCACCAGCTGTTTCAGCAGAGAAGTTATTAGAGTGTGATTCTATTGGTGATGCCATTAAAAGGACAATGGAGCTGAACATTTTGCCTCGTGATATTTTTACCAAGGAAGCCTTCGAAAACGCCATTACATATGTGATCGCTACTGGTGGATCTACTAATGTGGTTTTGCACTTAATAGCTATTGCTCATTCTGCGGGTGTTAAGTTGACCCTAGATGATTTCCAAAGGATCAGCAATAAGACGCCATTGCTCGGTGACTTTAAGCCTTCTGGTAAATATTTCATTGCTGATTTGTTCAAGGTGGGTGGTACACAAGCCGTGATCAAGTTCTTGTATGAGAATGGTTTCCTCAATGGTAACACTTTGACTATTACTGGTGAAACTTTAGCCGAGCGCGCCGCTAAAGCTGCTTCCTTGCCAGAAGGACAGGGTTTGATTAGTTCAGTTTCACAACCAATCAACCCTAACGGTCATTTGCAGATTCTTTACGGATCATTGGCTCCAGGTGGTGCTGTTGGTAAAATTACTGGTAAAGAAGGCACTTATTTCAGGGTAAGGCAAGAGTATTTGAAGAAGAAGTATCATTTATCCATGCTCTAGAAAAGGTGAGATCAAAAAGGAGAGAAACTGTTGTAGTGATTAGGTATGAAGGTCCAAAGGGTGGACCAGGTATGCCCGAGATGTTGAAACCTTCTTCTGCCCTTATGGGATACGGTTTGGGCCAAGATGTCGCCATGCTGACAGATGGTAGATTTAGTGGTGGTTCCCATGGATTCCTAATTGGCCACGTTGTACCGGAGGCGGCTGAAGGTGGGCCCATTGGTATTGTTAAGGATGGTGATGAAATTATCATCGATGCTCAAAATAACAAGATTGATCTCCTGGTGGATGAAAATGAAATGGCTAAACGTAGAGCTGAATGGACCCTCCTTCACCCCGTTATACAAGGGCACATTATGGAAATATTCTCAATTGGTTTCTAATGCCTCTCAAGGTTGTGTCCTAGACGCTTGAACAATTGAAAGAACTAATGACATGAGTTAAGAGCTCTAGCTGGTCCTAGAAGGATCGCCCAGAGTTTAGATTTATTTATAGATTATCTAGGAAACCCCATATAGTCCATTGAATGGATCCGAATCATTATTTATTTTTCTATTACTACTGTCATCTATACTATTGCCGATGAGATTGGTATATCATATACTGAAAATTTTCGAGACCGAGCTCATCTTAGAAGCTACTAAACATATCGTAAATTCGAATATACTCAAAGATTAACTGTTAGAAGTCCTTTGGAAGCTGGAAACATGGTTAACATAATTCCTGAGGCCATATTTGTTGGGGCGAATAGGCAAAATCAAGTCAGCGATGTTAACAAGGATGCGAAGGTCGCATTTGGTGCCGGTAAAACTATTGCTCTTTGGGACCCCGTTAATAAAGATTCACAAGGTGTATATGCTACCTTGAAAGGACATCAGGCTGAAGTTACCTGTGTAAAATTTATTCCTGATACAGACTTGATGGTTTCCACGTCTGAAGACCATCAAGTTAAAATTTGGAAATTTTCTACTTTAGAATGCCTTCAAACTATTGAACACTATAAGCATTCGATTGTTTCATTAGCAGTGTGGAAGGATTTAATTGTAGTTGGAAGTGCTGATGGATTAGTGTCACTGTGGGTTTTAAGAGATCACGAGTTTGTATTAGATCATGAATTTACCAATCGTAAAGGTTTCTTCCCTCTGTCACTATCCGTTACTAACATTGAGAATGATGGATTTTATTGGCCATTGGTGGTACGAAGCCTGAAATTATTGTTCATTCGTTTGTTCTAAGGGATTCTAAAATTCATGAATGTCGATTGGCGGCTGAGTTAGAAGGACATGAAGATTGGGTTAAATCGTTGGCGTTCCGCCATAAGGAAGTACCTGGTGAATGTTTGTTGGCATCTGGTTCACAAGATAGGTATATCAGATTGTGGAAGATTAAGTTAAACGAATTGATTGATGATTCTGATGAGAACACGGAAAGACCTAAACTTTTGAGCAACAAACAGTATAAATTTGAAATTAAGTCAGGACTGAGAGTTTCCATTAGTTTTGAAGCACTAATTGTAGGACATGACGACTGGATTTCTTCCTTGAAATGGCATGAAAGCCGTATGCAATTGTTAGCATCTACTGCTGATACTTCTTTGATGATATGGGAACCTGATGAAAGCTCTGGCGTTTGGATTTGTGGTTCAAGACTAGGTGAAATTTCCTCCAAAGGTGCATCCACAGCTACAGGTTCCTCGGGTGGGTTTTGGTCATGCCTTTGGTTCAATCATGAAGGGCTTGATTACATATTAACCAACGGCAAGAGCGGCTCCTGGAGAGTTTGGTCTTCCTCCGATAACTACTACTGGGAGCAACATCTTGGTGTTACTGGTGCTACTAAGCAAGTGACTGATATCGCTTGGTCTCCAAATGGTGATTATTTGCTTTCCACTTCCTTGGATCAAACCACTAGACTTTATGCCCCTTGGTTATTTAACAATGATGGGACTCCACGGGATCGGGTTACATGGCATGAGTTTTCAAGACCTCAGATTCATGGTTACGATATGATTTGTGTGGAACCCTCTCTAATTTTAGATTTGTGAGTGGTGGCGATGAGAAGATCTTGAGATCTTTTGACTTGCCTAAAGGTGTCTTTGAGATTTTACACAAATTAGCAGACTATAATGTTGAGTTTCAAAGTGAACTACCAGTTTCTGCTTCTTTGCCTGCTCTAGGTTTATCCAATAAGGCAACCGCCGTTGAAGACCAAGAAATCGAGGAAGAGGAACAAGATCCTAATCATCGTGAGACGAATGAAAATAAAAACATCTCATACGATATGGCTTCTTCTTTAACGATACCGCCATTAGAAGACCAATTACAAAGACATCTACTGTGGCCAGAAATTGAAAAGTTGTACGGTCATGGTTATGAAATATCTTGCGTGGATGTGTCTTTGGATGGTAAATTAATAGCTTCAGCCTGTAGATCAAACAACGCTCAGCATGCTGGTGTAAGAATTTTTGATTCAGATAACTGGCTCGAGATTAAACCCACATTATTGTTCCACACATTAACTATTACCAGACTGCGGTTCTCAAAAGATAGTAAATATTTATTAAGTGTCTCAAGAGATAGACAATGGGCCATTTGGCAGAGAAATTTTGAAAATCAAAGTTTTAGTTTGAAATATAAAAATGAAAAAGCGCACACTAGAATCATTTGGGACTGTGATTGGGCACCACTAGAGTTTGGTTCAGTCTTTTGACGGCATCAAGAGATAGAACGGTTAAGTCATGGAGATATGACCAAGCAACAGATAATTTCATATCAGAAAATTTTGTTAAATTTGAGCAACCTGTTACAGCTCTTTCAATTTGTGAGAAAATTATTGATCATCAATTGATCGTTGCCGTCGGGTTGGAAGGTGGTTCGGTCTATCTTTACAGTTACACTTCTCAAGGCTTTAAACTATTGGAACAGATTGATGAACGTATAACTCCTGCTGATAAGATTACTAGATTAAGGTGGTCACCCTCTCTCAACGAGGATAGACTATACCTTGGTATTGCTAGTAGTGACACTTCCACGAGAATATATTCTTTGAAGTATTAAGTGTAACTATCTTTATTTATTGAAAAACGAAACTTATAATAGTATAATTTTAATGGCGAGAAGGTCTCATGTTAATTAAACGGCCATGTCCCAGGATTTGAGCCATTCCATATAAATATAATCAGTCCACATCCCTGTCATACCCTGACAAATAGGAGAGAAATATGTATAAGTTTTGATAGAGCCTCCAAATAATACAATATAGATAGGATATTTGATCCAATTGTGTGATGAACGTAAGAAATGGTCAACCACAAATCCGAAGATAAGTATTGCAAAATACAGGGCTGGCACGTAGTGATGAACATAGGTAACTCTGCCCATAGTGGCGAAAGGCAAGTAGTGAGTAACCCAAGCGGTAAACGGCATCACACCTTGGATGATAAACTCCCAAAATGCAGATTCCGTGATTGATTTTGTTTGACGCTTCCATTGATAAAGTAGTTTAGCAGTAATTGCCAAAATGCAAATAATGAAAGTGTTGATAACCAGGTGTTAAATGGCGAGCCCATTAAAAGTATCTGACATTATCTTTACCCCAAGAGCACATACGCAATCCTCTGTGAAGAGTGGGCCATTCCCAAGCGTTTGTTGCCAAATTGTCAAATTTATCTTTATCTTCTATTAGGGCGCTATTGGAAGATGCCATTGCGAAATTAATCATGACGAAATCTGTCCAGAGTTTGGATCTTGGTGGACGCCAGTTGGGATCGATTGGTAAATTGTCATTCCAATGTTCTTCTACGTTCCACCAGGTAGATTTATCGTGTTTACTCCAAGAATATTTGCAAACAATTTCTGCTTGTTGGAACCCCACATGGGATAAGAAAATCCAGTTGATGTCAAATAGCAACCAAGCTCCTATTTTTAATCTAAAGAAAGTGGAAACAGGGTGTAATATGCTGTAGTCCTCCTTTGGATAGTCAGGATCTGAAGAATCTATTTGTCTTACAATTTCTACGATCCAATCATCCTTTAAGTCACCAATCTCCTCAGATCCATATCCCGAAACTTCATAGTTACCTCTAGAGACATGTGAAGGGATTCTGTGGGTGTGTAAATTCACTTCCTGCTGATAGTGGAACAATCTAATTATAGATCCATCAGTAATGTAGGTCAGGCCCTCATCTGGTAAGTAATCTTTCTCCCAGTCTAACTCTGAAAACGTGGGAATCTAACTTGCCACATATTGTTGTCGTCAGCGAATCCATAACCTGTAATTTGATTTTGATTTGAACCCTCTGGATAAGTTTGGAAATGAGAATGTAAAAGGTTAGGACTTAGACCATGAGATCTAATGGTGATGAAGGAACCGAATGCTACATCACGGGGACCAGTCTCAATTTCATTATTTTCCAAATTGACTTGGAACAAAGTATTTGTAGATGCATCGCCAGGACCTGATTTGTAAAGCAGTGTAAAGTGAATCTTGAAAAGAAATAGGTAGATCAAAATGGTGTAATAATCAAATTGATGACTCGAATTGACCAATGTTTGAAATATTGTTTACGGCTAATTCTAGCATCAAATCTCAGCGTGAAGAGTTCTAGGATGGTATATGCACCGACTACTAAGGTCACAAAAGACCCACCCATTTCACACTGCACACACAACCAATGGAAAGACCAGTCAGCCACATCCACAGCTTCCACTTTTTACTAAATGGTACACGACGCAAAGTGTACATTTTACTAGACATGCAAAAGTGGTGATCGTGAAAAGAGAAGCATTGAATCTAAGAGAATGAATTTGGAGAGTACGATATATGAGTGTTCTAGGGTAACCATAATAGCAATTAGATGTACAGTTAACAGTTGAAACCCCATATTCTTAGCTGTCCAATACGCTAGAGGACAACATGCAACACCAAAGCACGCGTTCATCTGTCTGATTAATTTATAGTTGACATTATCTGGATAAGAATGGTTGGAGTCGAAATCAAATTCACCATCGAATCCTGCTAACCATTCAGTGAGCGCAATCAACATTTTACCCAACGGTGGATGGACATCATGGTAGAATTCGTGCTTGATATAGTAAGACCCAAATTTACCAAAATGAGCTTCATCCCAAACCACATCCGGATTACTTTCAATGCCTTGAAATCTGACGTATAGTGCTAGCAAAGTATAGGCTATTGGCGAAATAATGGACTCCAATTGAAGCAACCGACGGTAAATAGTCAGGGTTTGTGGAGTTTTCAGACGATGAGAAGGTTGTTCCTTCTCAACACTCTCAGACATTGTCTCGAAAGTCTGTTGATTCTTGCTATACTGCCTCAAACTTGGACTTGTTCGCAAGTTTTAAGTTACATTTAGTCTTGATGGGAACTCTTTTGAGTACGCGAACCAGTGTGGTGATGATGTCTGCGCGACACGAGCGATACATAGCTGATTATTATGAGTATATAGCGTACTTGCTTAAACCCTTTACTGCCTTCTTGTAGAAAGACGTTTGGACTCTAATCGGGTTGGTAGATTTCACTATTCTTGGTTTGGTATAGTATGAGATTCTCACATAGTAACCTTCTAAGTCGTGGTCAAATTTCATCAAGATTGAAGAATCCGATGTATAATCTTCCAACGGTTCGATAAGCTCTGAAATCTTAGGTCTGTGGAATGAATCCACCGATGTGACCAGTTCACATCGGGTCATGTCCCTAATAATGCGGTGTTGGTTAATGTGGGAGCCTGCTCCTGGATCCGAAAATACGTATACCGGCTCGAACAATTGCTTCATGGGGATATCTACCACGAACCAAGCAGTTTCGTTGTTCCAGAACATCCCAGAGTCCACGAATACTTTCCCCAAAGGCTTGGGTTCGTATCTTATTGGCCGCTTGAAATGTTCACCTTGAGAACTATAGAACTTGTATTCGATTATTTTAGGAACATTAATCGACTCAACGGCGTCGGAGTTCAGTTTTGTCAGAAATTGAAAATGTGTTGTAATGTTGTCCCTCGGAGGGTTCGTGAAAGAGATTTGAATTAGATGCTCATCAGAAATCATTACTTTGCCGACCGCCTGCGATCTGTGCATAAGTTCGAATGTTTCAGCCGGCAACTCAGTAAACGCTTTCGGTATCGAAAGAAACATGTCGCTGTCTTGTCCCTCGCTTAGAAACATTCTTACTTCGACTAGAAGCCAGTTATTTGGATCTTGGCTGTATGTATACCCGGAAACGCTATCGCGAACGTCCACATTGGTGAAAAATGAACTGTCTTTAGCATTGGCAGCCGGAACGACTACCATTATGCAGTAATAAAACAGGCATTGGAGAAGTAACCACATAACTGCTCTGGGGGTGCTGGGCAAACTGGAGGATTCCAGGAAAACTGTAATCATTCATTTTTATATCTTGGCATTCTTATCAACCCTATCGCGAAAACAATATTTACATACTCCGAAAGCGTCGATCACTGTAGATCGTATGCCAAAATCAGAATGAAGTGAGCGAAAAATTCGTGTAATTTACAAATGCTAGAGTACTTTTCTACCTCTCAATTTCTTTGTGATGTGAGTCAGTAGCTTCTTGGCATTTATTTTCGTTGCCCAATCTCGTAACAATTTCTCGACTTGTTTGACTCATTTTCATGATCGACCCTTAAGCGAATGATTCGCTTAAGCTCTTATGATTACTGTAAGGCTAATAGAATGTTGCCTTGATAGAAAAAGGATTGTTGTTACCCAACTGAAGGTGAATTTTGAACCACGGGATCACGGGAACCAAGTACTCGGCCGAGTAAGAAGTGTTGAAGCCTCCAGATAAAGGCGGATATGCTAGAAAGAGTTCAACTCCAGGGATTAGTGCCATCACATTGTATCTTATCTTGCATATGGGGAGGGAACCCGTAATTGAATAGGGAACATGATCCTAGTTTTGAATCAGCTAGAACTGTGGTTTTACTATGTGTATGGAAGCTAATATTGGTGATAGTGTGTTAGAATGAGGTTACTGAAAGAGCGTGGGTAATACGGGATGATTGGGATCTGAAAGGTATAAAAAGGGGACCTATAGGCAGCGTAGGATGAGGAACCGAATCTAGCTTTGTAGGCTTCCTTTTGTTTGTTGTATTACCCTAGAGAATTAAAACATTCCAATATATATTAATCAATATGTCTGCTACAGCTACTCAAACCGAACAAGTCACTCAACTTCAGTTAAACGCACAACAGCCAATCAGACATGCACTTTCTGATGTGGTCAAAACTGATGACTGGTCTGACTTCAAGTTTACTCCTATCAGAGAGTCTACTGTCTCTCGCGCTATGACGAGACGTTACTTCCAGGACTTGGACAAGCACGCTGTTTCCGACGTTGTTATTATTGGTGCTGGTTCTTCTGGTCTTTCCGCAGCCTACGTCATTTGCAAAACAGACCCGATCTGACCGTTACCTGTGTGGAAGCCAATGTTTCTCCAGGTGGTGGTGCTTGGTTGGGTGGTCAACTGTTCAGTGCTATGGTCATGAGAAAGCCGGCACATTTATTTTTGGACGAATTGGAAATTCCCTATGAGGATGAAGGGGACTACGTTGTGGTTAAACACGCTGCGTTGTTCACCTCCACTGTGTTGTCCAAAGTGTTGCAATTCCCCAATTTCAAATTGTTTAACGCTACCGCTGTTGAGGATTTGGTCACTAGACCGGCTGGTTTGAATGGTGAAGTTAATGTTGCTGGTGTTGTGACCAATTGGACTTTGGTTACCATGGCTCATGACTTACAATCCTGCATGGATCCTAACGTTATCGAGCTCGCTGGGTATAAGGAAGACGGCACTAGAGATCTGGAGAAGAAGCACGGTGTTATCTTGTCCACTACCGGTCATGACGGTCCATTTGGTGCATTCTCTGCCAAGAGGATTGTTGATATTGACCAGACTAACAAGTTGAAGGGCATGAAGGGTCTTGATATGAATCACGCTGAAGCAGATGTCGTGAAGAACTCTGGCTCTTACAACAACGTCGGATCGGTTTACTTTGCCGGCATGGAAGTTTCTGAACTATCTGGCTGCAACAGAATGGGTCCAACGTTTGGTGCTATGGCAGTTTCCGGTATCAAGGCCGCTGAAGAAATATTGAAACACTTTGCCTAAGCATCGAAGAGGGTAAGGATTTGTCAGGGCTTAACTCATCTTCTTTATAGTTTTATAGTTTATGATTAAGTAATGGTTTCAGGCGTATTGTCTACTTTATTGTTTTATTTTAGATTATTCATTGAAAGTCACAGTATTTAAATGGGCGTATTGGTTCTGTTTCCTCATACATCACGCAGTTGATCAACGAGTTTTCATAGCCAACATCCTTGTATTGCTCGTAAATTAGTGATAAGTACCACCAGATTTCTGGAGAATGACTTGCCTCAATAGAGTGAGCAATGGCGGATTCTAACAAAAGCTTTAAGCGCGCAACATTGGCAGATCTATCTGCTTCACTGACAAAAGCAGGTTCCGGTTTAGAGGCTTCCTCTTGATCTAGGGAATCGGGTGTAGGTGGTCTCAGCTTGTAGTAATTGCGGATTTTGGTATCACCCTCCGGGTATACTACTCGTGCCAGTCCAACAAGAGGACAAACGTTGTAAGGATCAGCCAATAGTACAGTGTTAAATTCTTTGGATGCTCTCTTATACTGGTTCTGTGCCAAGAACAAATAACCTCTGGCAGTGTTGCAGTTCAAATTTTTGAATTCTTTCGATACATTAATTGCTTCATGAATAGCATCGCTAGCATCTTTGTGATTCTCAGGAATTTTCATGTACAAAGCAGAGGCAAAAGCCACACCATTTGTAAAAGGTATTGTTTAGTTTTGTTGTAACCATCACCAATTGTATCGAATCTTTTGTCATCTGCGGGGAAAAGTAGGGAGTAGAGTTCAAATAGTTCAGGTAACATTCCTAAAGCATCCATCGTACCAAAGACATTTTCCACAATTTTTAATTGAGTCATCTTTAGATGTACAAATTGCCACCTATCTGGAGCGCTCAATCTACCTTCTTCGAGGCTTTCTTGCATAGCTTGTAAGACTGAACATACGATCTTGAAAGATGATTCCTTATCCTCATCAATTGATTTACATAGCGCCAATAGATGCCATGCACCGTAGAACTCTGGGTTTTCCTCTAGCAGTACGGTTTCTAAAATTTTAACAGCAGGATTGATAAGTCCCTTTTGTGCCAAAATATAGCAATACTGGAAGTTCAATTGGTATAATTTCAAAGGATCTGTAGCAACGCTTAGAGCATTAGTCAAATATGCTGTTAGACTGTTGTCGTTTAAAAGTGTCAGCGAATTTCTATTGATCGTGAAAAGCAGCTCCCATGCGTTGGTCAACCTCTTGGAAATCGTACGAGGCAAAATCAATTCTCCACGATTTTCTAACCCCTTCAGAGAATCAGATCCATTCAAGAGAATAAATCCGTTCTGTTCATGCATTAATCGTAGTAAGTCTAATAATTTGTTCACCGAATCTTGGAAATTAAACACATTTTCTACGTCGTGGGATGAATCTTGAGCTACCTTCAAAATGTAGACATAGGAATCGATTATAGAAACCAAATCTTCATGTTTGTTTCCATGCAAAAAATATTCCCTTTGGGAGTATTTCAAAAATTGACAAAATTTAAAATGGATTCTCTAGTATCCACTGAAGACGCTGTTGAATTTCTGCCAAAATAAATAAATGCAGACTTAGCTACGGGCACACTTTGAAAAGTTTTTCCATTGATTCAATGATATACTTTTTCCACTCTGGTGATAATTTAGTAGCCTTCTTAAAATAATAATGTAAAACATGTGAAAATCTTCTAATGCTTTATTATTATGAGAATCTGCTTGTGGAAAATGAGATTCATTTAGTAGTTTAGCTAAAATTTTCAGGAATGAACCATCTTCGTACTCATTAAAATGCAACGATGCCAAACAAGTCAGTGGATTATCTGCTGGGAATTTTGCCAAGGTGTGTCTCGCAACCTGTTTATCTTTTGAAATGTGGTTAAAAATCATACTCAGGTAATGTAATGTTAAACCTTGTGAGTCATTGGGTACGCCGTCGATAATTCTAAACAATTCTTCTCCATATAGAGTTTCATCGTTACAGAGACCTCTATAATACAAATTTTCTAAATCTAAAAATTGTGCAAATAGCAAATCTCTGATTTCAATAATCTTTGACTTGGAAAAATAAATGTTGGCATCGTTAGGTCTTTCCATGTGATAGTGCAAAATACCTTCACAGTTGTAAAGAATTTTGTTTATAAGATTTCTAATGTTGATATCCTGGTTCCCGGGTTCCACTTTGAAATTGTCCCATAGCTCCTTACATTTATTACTTAGTGATTTGGCTGACACAGGATCAAGTCCTATGCCAAACAGATGGTCGTGGATTCTTGATTGTAAAGTTAAAGCGGTATCAAGAGGATCTATACCACTATGAAAATTACTAGATCCGACTAAACGAGACCTCAAAGATTCAATGATTGGATCTTCAACGGATGACATAGTCAATAGGCTGAATCTGTGTACTGACAAAATCCGAATGTATCGATTGCTCGAGGTTTCGTATGTACGTTTAAGTTGAAGCCTCGAGGATTAGAAAAAGTTCCAATCGCTTTAAACGTCTACATACAAATAAAACAATGAGTTATTGGTAATAAAACTAATTGATGTCCCTAGGAACTCAATCGCTTTTAAAATGGTTATTAGTTCATTAGCTGAATTATATAATCAAGTAGTCTCCATTTCATGCACCTTCAGGTTTCTTCTTCTTCTTGGCAGCTCCGTCGACAACTTCGACCTTGACATCCTTCAAACCCTTTTCAGCTAAGATTGAATGCAGGTAATTTTCCACTTCTTCCATAACGTCACCTTGAATCACTATTTCATCTTTCTTTTCAGCATTTTTAGAGACTGAGCAACCAGTTGCGAATTTTGATGCAAAAGTTTTGGCTAACTTCTTCATATCAATTTCAAATACCTCCAATCCTGAAATAGCTACAATAGACTTACGTTTAGTCCTAGCTTCACGTCTGATAATAATTTTGGATGAAAGTTTTTGGCCAGTTCCCTTTGTTCTCTGTTTTCTTGTTTTGCTTGCATTTTCAACAGATCCTTCTCCAACTTTTCCTCACGTTTCTCACCAATACTTGATTCTGCTAGTTTACCGCTAACACCCTCTACTTCAGCATCTTCACCAGAGTACAGTTTCTCATATAGCTCTGCATGATTTTCTTGTAACCAAATTTTACAACGTTTTAGTTTACCACTAAATTCACAATATTCTGGTGGATAAGTACATACACCACAGTAAACGACTTCTTTTAACATATTGAAACTAGTACTTCTCTTAGTCCTCTTCGTGAATTAAGTGTTAATCGTTAAGTGAAGTAATCAATTTTTCGCTATTCGCTCATCTCGATGTTAACAAGAGTCGGGGTGAAAAGGTGTCATCAAGGGAAAGGAGAGTTGGTAGAATCGTCTAATGGGCTTTTGGTTAGCTGCACATTTATCCTGAAGTCTTGAAATGGAGTATTTGAATTCTTGTATCGTAGTTAGCAGTAGTCTCTTATATAGTCATGTTTCACGGGTTTTGTTTCAGAGTTGGCTTATGCAGAGGAATCAATGGGTTATTAATGGATCACTTAGAACAAAAGTTGTTACGGATTAAAGTAGCTTATAGACGCCTGTAGGTTTACTGTTACTGGTTTAATTGCTTAAGACTGATATGGCTGACCAAGTTGGTAGGAAGAAAAGCTATAGATGGGTAAGTGCATCTCAGGCTTCTTACGATGGATCTGAATGGGACAGCGACGACGACGATACTGGATATAGTGGTAAAAATGGTACTTCTGAAAACCATTTAAAGAGAAAGGATACGATTTCCAATTTACCAGCTTTGCCAAAATTGAACTATCAAGACTATGAGGATAATGAAGATAACAAAACTATGAGGGAAGAAAAGGCCTCCGAAATGGCTGATACTGAGCACAAACGTCTACCTGGTGAGGAATCTGATAGTATTAAGGAAATACCTGAGACACGTAAGGCTTCCAAGGTAAAGTCTTTCGCTGGGGATGACCTCTTAGAGAATTACTACGGGAATCCTTCTGCTAGTCAGTCTGAAAGTGAGGAAGTTAATAGTCATTCCAATGGATTAGATAGAAAACGGCCAAAACCTTTGCAACTCGAGGAGCAACAAGATGTCAAGGAAAATAAAGCAACGCCGAACGTAGAATTCACTTCTTCGATGGATAGTTTAAAGAATTCACTACCTCAGAAGACACCTGTAAATGAAGATTTGGATAACCTAATGGCGCAGATTTCTCGAGAGATGGAGGAGCAGCAAGAACAGCAGGATCATTATCTCAAAGAAGGTGATGATTTGAATGCGAGTCCAAAACGCAGCAATAGTGATGAGGACGATGGTAATGATGATGATGAGGGGCGGAGCTTGGTGTTGCCAAGAATGGTTATTTCTCCGGCCTTGTACAATCTGATAGAGAGTCTGCAAAGAGTTCGCAACATGATCCTGAACTTGGCGATTATAGTCCGGAAAATCACTTGGAAAGAAATGCTTTGACGTCAAGTTTATCGTATTCCCATAGTTCAAAAGAAACTGGTCGTGAAACCAATCAGAGTCACGAAGAGGAAAGGATTAAGGCCACTCCTCCATCTAGATCTTCTGTAGAACCTCCAGAACCTCCAGAACGCTCACCGCTTCGCTCACCACAACGCTCACCGTTACGTCCGCCATTGCGTTCGCCATTGCGTTCATCTGGCAATTTCTCTTCCAGATCTCCAGTTAGGTCTCTGGATAGTGTCGGTTCTTCTTTGGAAGACAGTGAAGATGACGCCCTATCGTTTACCGAATCTCTCAATTACCATGGAACAGCAAATGAAGAAGGAAGTGAGAACAATGATAGCGATGCTATTGACGACATTAACTATAATAATGTTGAGGAGGAAGAATCTGATGGTGAGAGTGTAATGCGCGTTCATAAATCAGGTTATTTCGGAAAAATGGTAAGTAGGGATGATGATGACGGTGCTGATGATAATGTTGCTGATAATACTGATGCTGAAACCATACGCAGAACAGATGGCAGTGATAATGAGAGTAGAGAGGGTGCTTCCACTGGAACACAGGATCAAAGTGGTTTAATAAATACGGATAATAATAAGGATAAGATACAACATGGACAAACGTTTACAGAAGGCCCAAAAGAGGAAAAAGATGGTGTAAAAGAACAAATGGGGTCTGGTGAAAGTAAAGATCCTTATCCGATCAAAAATCGGTTAATTCAGGCGAGTGGATACCAGATACAGGTGCTGCAAGATCAGGTTTCTTGCAGGAAACTACGAAGAAGGCTCCACCTGGTTATGTATACGATGAAAATGGGGAATTGATTAATTTAACACCTTCAAGCATGAAGCCAAGGGCAATATCTACATACTCAGAAATGGGAAGTGCTTGGAATCCATTTCCTGAGGGTGATGATGGCGATGATTTAGAAACAGTAGGGGATACCAAAACGATTTACGACAATCAAACTATTTATAATGTGCCAGGATTAATCACTAATAACCAAAATTTACCTCCGCTACCGAACTTAAGTAGTGAAACCAATTTGGCCTCTCAACCCACTGGAAGTAACAGTTCAGATCCTAAATCTCTGACAGTAGATTCTTCTATTGCTACAGTATCAGAAATTGATGGTGAAAGAGATAAGGGGCCATTACGAAGTCATTTTCACGAAGTTCTTAATGCGAGTGCACCGGATCTAAATGCGGATTCGCAGAAGACGAAGGAAATGGAAAATCTACACCTGCTGATGCAGCGGCTCAAAATACTCCTACTCAAAAGCTCCCGATAATTAGCACATCTGCTCCCGTACCTTCACTTGACCTAAACAAGCTTATCAACAGTAAAAGTTCACATGTGCATAAAATTCAAGAATTGCAACGTTATTATGATCAACTGTTGGAACACGATACGGGAATTCAAGCTTGGATTGAAGCATCTCTGAAATCATCTGCTAAACCTGAGAAAGGTTATTTATTTGAACAGTACAAGGTCAATAAACACGTTAAGGATGCTTATGCGAATGCGGATGAATTTAGTAAAAACATACTGTCACCAATACTGTGGCTAGTGTCAATCAAAATGTTAGTCAGTTGAAGAAAAGGTCTTCTTGCATCCTATAAAGAGCAGAGGGCTATTTTCTTCCATTGGTAAGAAAAAATTTGAATTTTGCATGAATCTATGTAATGTTTTTTTCTTTCTTTCTTTTACGTATAATGAAATATTAGTCTAAGGTCATATATTATTATAATAGCTTGTCTTAATTCGTCGAATTTGCTATCCTCTTTTCCGCTCTTCTCCTTAATTCATTGTCCATCAAATCTCTTATCCTATGAGCCCCCGCTATTCCTATAGCCAACACACTTTCTAATCTATCTAACGGTACCTTGTCTTCTACTAGTAATAAAGAAAGCTTTTCGGTTTTTCCGACAACACCTAATGTAACACTACTCATTACGTTTTCTTCTAAAGAATTTACCTCTAGCAAGGGAGTAGTGTCATAAAGACCCACTGAAATACCACTGATATAGTCGAACATGGCAATACCAGCATCTATCAAAGCTAGTGTGATTCCGTTGATCAAAGTCCCAACCAATCCACCGTCTTGTTGTAGAACATGAATTTCAATATCTATCAGTGTTCTAGGATAAAGGTGTAACATAACATTTTTGTTAAAGGTACGTGTCAGCGCAGTTTGAATCTCTAACACTCGTCTTTCATTTTTGTGACTAGTCTTACTCCTTTCTGTCCTTGAGAATTTAGTTATATTAACAGAAACTTTTAAAAGAGCCTTTGTAGGATCCATTTGTGAACGTAAACTAGGCTCTTTTGGTCCTTTCACCAGTGTGATAATCTTATTATTCCCTTGTTCTAAATAAGATGATCCATCTGCAGCATGGGAATGCGTATTTATGGAACAATCAAATCGACGTAACTCATTCCAACGACGACCATCAACTCTTAAGCCTTCTGGAGAGTATATTTCAAACCTAGACATTTCGGAAATGATTCTTTTACCTTTTTCAAGCCAGCGTCCTGTTAGATGAAATGTGCAAAATATTTGTTGAAAATTTTAAAGGTCAAAGTTGCATCAACTTTGACTAAAATTAAAGATATGTATCTACAAAATAAAGAAAATTAAAGAAATTAAGCTTCCTTCTTAATTTTATCAATTTTCGGATGTTCCGTACTTTTATATCTTCGATCAATTGACCTAGGATCCAAACATTTCCCAGGAAGAATGCACCGCTAGCGGCAAGTAAATCTGGGAAGAAAACTTCTTGTCCTAAGAATTCAAGCCTATAGCCTTGTAATAACCATAGACCCTGTGTAGCACCCCAGATAGTCAGCATTGTAACACATTTGAGGGGAGATGTTTGATCTTGAGATGTATAGTGGCAAGAAGATCAAGTACCAGATAAAATACTGGGAAGTGCATACCTTGTTAAAAGTAACAAACGCAAATGTTTGGACGAATAGGACGCATGGTAAGTTTTCAAATTGTGGATTCCACCATTGTAAAATTGAAATGCTAGCTGTTATGACTAATTGAGGTACAAATGCAACTTTTGGTAATACAGACTTTTCTGGTCTTGCTGAATCGAAATAGAGTAGTAAATTCCAAATGGAAAAATTGTGTCGATGATCAGTTCTGTAAAGGTGGTATAAGTACGCATTTTCCAAAAATTCTTGGCCATAAATTTGGTACATCCAGATTGAACAACTTAATAGACTAATTAACGTAGAAGCACCAAATAGTGCTAGCTTGTGAAACCATTTATTCCCTTATAATGATTGAAAATGTAAATAGAGATCGATAGACCGTAAATTACGGGATAAAGCTTGAAATGGATTGAAATCCCGTAGATTAAACCAGCAGGAATCAATTGGCCTTTTGTAGCCAATAAAGAGTTAGCATCACCATGAAACCCAGCATACTTTCGGCATTACCTCTGGTGCTTATAGTTATTACCATTGGATTTAAAAGCCATACACTAGCTAACCAATTGGCTTTAGATTTTCCGGCTAATTGCTTCATGATGATAATACCAGTGATAAGGTCAAATACAACAAATAGAAGCTTACCATAATGAATCCATCCTAAATAGTGATTGGGTACCAGTAACCAACTTAACAGCGGTGTATAACGATAAGTATCCCTTAGAAAAGGTGAATTATGGTTAAATACATAGCCAGCAGCGTCGTGAAACACGTAGTAATCAATATCGGTATATTTCACTTGCATGTGAGTATCTTGATAGATACCGAAGGTGAAAACCCTATACGAAGTAATAGGGAGCTTACAATCAGCCATGCATTTTCAGAGCCCATTCTAAGAAGTACTGCTTAGTAGCTTGTTTAGCGTTCATGTTGTAGTACCCCGGATCTAAGTTAAGCGAAACTTTATCTTAATCCATTATTTGGTAGTATCTATAACAGTGATTATCGTTAGAAGTTGGTTTAACGATGGTTGAAAACCTTTCCTATGAAGAATTGGTAGATCACATAGTTGCCAATAAACCAATTCCAAACGTTGTACAAGTTCCTGAAAGAACGCACGATGAATCACAAAGGACTCAATCAGAGTTGAAACCAAGACCTAAACCATGGGAAATTCAGGAAAAGGTAGGTGAGTCGTTGTTAGTAAATGAACGATTACAGGATCAGCCACAGCCACCTTCTAATATACAACTGCCTAAAGAGCTGCAGGCTTTGACACGATCTCAGAGTATAGAGAGTATTTCTAGGTACTACGCTATGGAGGCAGAGCTGGACGCTGCCTTAGACAGTGATAATTTATGAAAAGTTTAATGTATTTTTATCTAAGGATCTATATATATATATATATATATATATATGTACTATCATTCATCTTCTAGTTAGAATTGATTACCGAATGACTTCTTACCAATTGACGACTAGTCAAATTTAAGCTGGTTTAGCACCGCTATTACGCAGCACGAACTCAAATGCAGCAAGAGCTGCGGCGTTAGCTGGAAAGACCTTAAGATACTTGGTACAAATCCCTTGAAAAACCTCTGATTCCTCTCTGCGTGTAAATGTCCCTAATTGCTATTCTCCAAGACTTAAAATCACCGCCATACTTATCATTAGTCAATACAACTTGTTTAACTACATCACTTGGGTATGCGGTGGTCCAGAATCCAAAGCATGCGTTTAAGCCACCGGCCCAAAATTAATTGAAGGAGCACTCATTTTGGTATGATTTTGGAACCAGTTGGTTATCAGTTCGTAGGATCCCCACCAAAATACAAAATGAGATCTAAAGATCAATGTACTAATTAAGCCTTTGTAAAGGCCCCTAATGCCTTTTGTACTGTATATCTTTCTAATAACATCAATTGGACCCTTATAGTAAGCATTTTAGCATCGTATTGTACTTGTAATTTGGCCTTGGCAAGTTCCACAGGAGCAGCTACGAAACTAACAGTCCAACCTGACATAACACCGGCTGTAACACATCCCGATAGCGGAAGTTTTTGTAAGATGGATATACGAATTGGTGTAGCCACATGCGATAATTGTGTAACGAACCTAATAGTACAGCATCCATGATAACCCATCCTACTAATGGTGGGGTAAAGCCCAGGTAAAGACCACGAACACCTTGTTGCCTTAACGTCTTGATGACACAATCTAGTGGACCATTGAATCTTCCAGTACCCTGAGATGTTTGTAATCTGACCTTCACTGTATCAAATGGATGACCTACAGTATTCTTGGCGACACCAGAGAAGGTTCCTGCAACGAAACCCATAATCCTTGAATAAGTCTCATCTGTCACTAATCCGTTACCCATATTTACACGAAAGCTGGACTCTGCAGCGTTAATCGTAGGTAGTATAACTAGCTTAGTCCTAGATTTTTCCTTCTTGATTCATGTAACAGAAAGTACTGGTATTAGCTCAACACATTAGGCCCGGGCCTGTAACGGCCTCATGATTAATTACACCGATGAAAGTAAGTTAGTTTAAAACCAAATGCTTGTTGAATCGAATATTATCCCATTTAGCTTCAAGATTCTAAATGCTTGAAAAATTACAAGTGTTCACCTTTTCTTGCATTATGAGTATTTGGATGTGACGGCATCAAATTAACCTTCGCCCAAAGTAAATCACTGGCATTAAAACAAATCATAATAAAAGAAGCCTTATGAGTGGTGATAAAGCTGAAAGAAGTGATGACACCTTATTCCCTTTACATAGAATCGATCAAGACATGGTTTTGAAGATAGAAAGAATATACTACTGTCAAACCAAATAATCTTATTCGTTTTAAACACATCCCACTATATGACAGATTTGATATACGCACTGTACTTTCTATCCTTCTGTGAGAGGGAAGACATAAATGATGGTACCGGTAGTTCTAATACTCGTCATTCACATAGTGGTAGCGAAGAACACAAGCGAGATGTGACAGAACAGCTAGCGGAGATTAGAAAACAGTTATATGCATTGGTTTACCAAGTGAGAACGAATTTTAGACAATTACTGGATGACTGTCGTAAAACAAGGGTGGATTCTGCTCCAAAATTTAGGCGTCTAGTGGATTGGAATTTGGTTTGTGTCCTCGGTGTCATCAACGACCTCTTAATATCAGAGATGAAGCATATTTCCACACCACTTTCAGCACAGTTACATAATTGTATGCTAGGGTTTGCAAACCTTTATCAATTTTTGAAAAGATTCCCTTGCAACACCAGTACCAAATTACCAAGCCACAATTAGATGTGCTTCTACAAGCCTTGGGAGTCGAATTGATACCGAGCTGGAAATTACAATTAGACCTGTTAAATTACCGATTATTCAGCACACTAGCATGTAACGATTCTATCGTCTCAGAATATAGAAAGGGTACTGGTGATCGTGATACGAATGTTAAAAATGGTGAAGGGTTTAAAGTATTAGTGAACTGGTTAAAAGATGAAATTATTGGTGATGTAACGCTGTGACATTGAACATTCTGTAAAAATATGTATAGGCATCTTTATGATCATTTGAATGCTTGAAATGCTTAAATCTTACAATTTTGGATTCTTTGGTATGGCTAAATATTTGAGTTTTTCTTCAAGTTCAATGCTAATTTTCCTATCCCATCATGATTTCTTGTTATTCGGGCTTAATAGCTTGAATAGGACCAGAGCACTACTTTAACAATCCAGAACAACGGAAACCTTGTACAAACTGAGACTTGCAAATTTTGAAACTGATTGTGTCAGGATGTCTGAATTGTTGCAAGATATTCAGAGAAAGTTAATTTTCCTCTAGATTTTCCCAGTCAGAGGTATACGGAAAGATTACAACAGATAACTCTGCTCATTGGTGCTGTAGTCGCTAGTATTGTTGGATTATCAACACAATCTTTGAAGAATTTGGTCGTCGTTTATGGCATTTGTATTGCCATTACTGCTCTATTAGTCCTTCCGGCATATCCAGCTTATACAAGACGTAAGCTACAGTGGGTTCAACCTCAAGTATTAAATATATCTACTGAATCGGTTGAATGAGGCGGTCCATATATATACTATAGGTATAACTATAGATTATTTTTGATAGTTCTAAGCACTCTATCTGTTTGATCTGGTGTTGTCATGATTCACATGTATAATTGGCATATTTATGGGAAGGTGGTGACAGAGTTTGGGATTGCTTATTCAAACGCTTCACGTAATAAAATCGAATACAAACGTATATATATCAAGTTTTGAGAATGTGTGGAAATAACGATTCGTTCTACTTAGGATTTGATTTATCTACTCAGCAACTCAAATGTCTAGCCATCAATGAATGCCTGAGGATTGTTCATACAGAAACTATATCGTTTGATGAAGAATTACCACAATATAAAACTAATAAGGGTGTTTATACTAAGGGTGATGCTATTCAAAGTCCAGTAGCTATGTGGCTAGAGGCTCTTGATCTTTGTTTAGCAAATTTACCCAACATGGTTTTGATTTAGGTAAGGTTAAAGCTGTATCTGGATCTTGTCAGCAGCATGGATCAGTCTACTGGACACAAAAGGCTGACGAATTGCTCAAGGGTTTAAAGAGTTCCAAGGGTAGTTTGGTTGAGCAGTTATCACCAGAAGCATTTTCTAGAGCTACAGCGCCTAACTGGCAGGATCACAGTACAGGTAAACAATGCCGTGAATTTGAAGAAGCTGTTGGTGGCCCACAAGAGTTGGCTCACGTTACTGGTTCTAGAGCACACTTTAGATTTACAGGTACTCAAATTCTCAAAATTGCAGAAGAAGAGCCCGAGGCATATGCTAAAACTGATACCGTTTCGTTAGTCTCCAGTTTCTTGGCATCTGTATTATCCGGACAGTTGACATCTATTGAAGAAGCTGAAGCGTGTGGTATGAACCTTTATGATGTTTCTAAGCGAAAATATGATCCAAAACTCCTGGATTTGGTCGATGACGACAGAAAATCAATTGAAAGAAAATTAAGATTCTCTCCGATTCATTGTGATGAGCCCGTACGCTTAGGAAGTATGTGTTCCTATTTCGTGGATAAATACGGATTCAATAAGGACTGTGCAGTTTACCCATTCACGGGTGATAATTTAGCTACCATTTGTTCATTGCCGCTTGAGAAAAACGATGTGCTTGTGTCATTAGGGACAAGCACTACCATCCTTCTGATTACGGATCAATATCATCCTTCGGCGGATTATCATCTTTTATTCATCCTACGCTGCCTAACCATTATATGGGTATGATCTGTTATTGTAATGGTGCATTGGCAAGAGAAAAATTAGAGATCATCTTAACGGAGGCCCCACGAATGATTGGACACCCTTTAATGATGCGGTGAATGATACTACATTGGATAATGATGATGAAATTGGTGTGTATTTCCCACTAGGTGAAATTGTACCTAGTGTCCCAGCCGTTTACAAGAGAGCGAAATTTGATCCATCTAGTGGTCACATTAAACAATTTGTGGATGCTTTTGCTGACGAGAGGCATGATGCCAAGAATATTGTGGAATCGCAAGCTCTTAGCTGTCGTGTTCGCATTTCTCCGTTATTAACTTCTACTGTTCCGGTAGAGGGACTTACCAAAGATCTCAATGTGAGATTTGACTATGACGATATACCTTTAACTGAGTACTATGGAAGAAGGCCTAGAAGAGCGTTTTTGTTGGTGGTGCTTCCAAAATAATGCAATTGTGAATAAATTTATTCAAGTATTAGGTGCCACTAAGGGAAACTATAGATTGGAAACACCAAATTCCTGTGCTTTAGGTGGATGCTACAAGGCAATATGGTCTCATAAATATCATGAAAAACAGACTACTGCTCGATTTGATCACTTTTGAGCGAAAAGTTTCCATGGGACGAAGTAGAACACATAAGGGATTCTGATGATGCTTCTTGGCGCCATTATAATGAGAAGATCCTGCCTTTAAGTGAATTGGAGGCTTCACTACCAAAGCATTGATTAAATAGTTATTCGCTTATTTTTAAAAAAAAAATGGATTCATATATTTTTATTTCATTTCATTTCGATTTGTTTTATTTTATTTTATTTACAGACACTTGGAGTTGCTGGCACTGTCAGTTTCTGGAGATTTTCTTTCGACAGACCGATTAGAGTTAAACGCAAGGACTAATAGAAGATGATGACATATCGCACGGTATCGTCAATTGGTTGTAAATTTGGAGTAGTTTTAAGAAGTTGTATAATTGAATTGTTCAACATAATGCTGCGTTCAATGTTTGTTAGAAGTTCAAGAGCTCTGTTTGCGGGGCAATTAAGAAGGTTTCATGTCAGTAATCAGCTTTTAGATGCACAACCATACAAGATGCCAGCGGTGTCACCAACAATGGACAAGGGCAACTTGGTAGAATGGAAATTTAAAATTGGGGATGAAATTAATGCCGGTGATGTTTTACTTGAAGTGGAGTCTGATAAGGCTCAGGTAGATGTGGAATGTCAAGATGATGTTAAATTGGCCAAAATTCTAGTGGATAATGGAGCTAAAGATGTTCCGGTGGGTCAAGTTATTGCGTGGTTAGCTGATGTGGATGATGATTTGTCAAGTTTGGAAATTCCGGATGTATCACTGGAATCAGGGACTCAATCAACACCTCAAGCAAAGGAAGAATCTCCTCGACTTCAACATGAAGAAAAGAATTCAACCCAACGAGACAATCGCGTTGCTAGTAAGTCTAATGGGGTTCTAAGTGCCGCTAATCCGAATCAGACACTTTACCTTCGGTACAAGCGCTTTTGGCCGGGAACGGTATTTCTAAGGAGGATGCATTAAAGAATATTAAAGCTTCTGGCAGTCAGGGTAGATTACTTAAGGGTGATATCCTGGCACACTTGGGTAAAATTTCCGAAGACTCAGTGGTGAAAGTAGCAGAATATATCAAGAGTGGTGAAAATTGGATTTATCCAACATCGAATTACGTGACATTATTGAGTCGAAGAAACCACTGGATGGTGAAGGAAAGCCGCTGGATGGTGAAGGAACAGAAGCCGTTGTATCTAAAATTGACAAGCCAAGACCCGTGGTTATTCAGGATCATTTAACGGTTCAACTACCAGCAGGCATTTCCTTAGAGAAATACAAGAGTTCATTGTGCTCTTTGTAGACAGAGCTTTCCGCGTAGCCCATGAACAACCTTTGTCTAATGCTCGCTCTCAATATTATGACGATGTGTTTGAATCATTAATCACGCCCGCTCCCAAACAGCCAAGGTTTTCTGTATCGTACGATTTAGTACCGTTGGCCTCAATTTCACAAGGGCAGAACAATGATATATTTGATTTTCTAGCTGGCAATGCTCAAAAGGTTACACGAGAGGAACCAGTAGATGGTGGAACTTACACTTTCCAATTCCAAGTTAAAGTGGATGGTAAGTTCTTTGATGCTAAGGCTAAGGCCGAGAAGTTTGTCAAGAGTCTCAAAGAACTGAAAATCCAATGAATATTAACCAAAAGCTTCTTGTTATATTCACATATCTATATGTTTTTATACATATATATCAAATGTACATCACATTTCACTTTTTAGCAAAATTAGAATACAATGAAACCGTTGTCCTCAAGGAATAAGACGACCTTCTGCACGACGTGCAAGATTGACTCATCATCAGAATCTAGTTTGATATCGGAATCTTGAGAGGCACCTAACTTGTACACGTTGTTAGCCTTAACAGCCATGGTGCCACTGGTGAGGAACAACCAAACTGGCCCCCGATTGGACGAAGTCTGGGATCAGTGACAACAGCTTAGGACTATTTTCGTGATCAAAACTTTGTAGTGTCTACCACCACCCAATTGCAAGAAGGTGGACAATAGAGCAATGGCCAATTGGTTCTTAGAAGTCTTCAAAGAGTCCTCAAGCACGATAGCAAACCCTTGTTTGGATCTTGGTGGGTTTGACTCTCTTAGAATCTTGACCACTTCTGGATAAGAGAACCACCCTGGAATTTCACCACCATCTCTCAATCTCTTTCTCAATTCAGTACCGGAGATGTTTAGGGTTCTGGTCTTTGTAGTGTCAATTTCGTCGATCGGAGCATAACGATTTTCATCAGGCAAGAAAGTGACCATTCTAAATGGGACGACCTCGATGTCGAGTTCGTTTTTGTAGGATTCCACTAACTGTTGAGCATCGTAAGCACCATAAAAGTCTTCACCCTTTGTGTTAGAGCCTGGGCCAGCATGGTCTCTACCAACGATGAAAT
>UEGL01000044.1:0-149720 GCA_900465325.1 Zygosaccharomyces sapae | reverse complement strand
GATATCAAAATTAGTATAGGAAAACGAGCTCGAAGAAAAGGTCAAAATGAAAGCGTTTTAGGTTAATTTTACCAGCTTATAATCTTCAAAACGTATGTAGTTGTCCTGTGTCATGGTCTTTACGTTGGTCTTGATCTTGTTACCATTGTTCCTTCATATGTTGAAAAATATCTTCAAAATGTCAATTATAAAGTATCACACATCTTCTCGTAGGCCCTTAGTCAATTAACAGTTATTGAATTCTTTAGTATTGTTGTTGTTGTTTCATCTCTCTTTGGTATTAGTACCAGTTGGTATTGTACTACTTGACGTTATCGATTAATTGTGCACCGAGAAACCCTTCAGTATCAATTTGGAAATAAAAGGACAGTGAAATAATGACAATGGCATCTGATTCATATGCTGTACAGTTAGATGAAATGATTCAGCTCTTCCAAGAGTATAAATCAGGCTCAGTGACTTTGGATAATATTACCAAACTTTGTCAAACATTAGGACTAGAATCGTTTATTGACAATATAGATGCTGAGACTTCGAGACTATCTACTGCTTCAAAAATAATTGTTATTGACATTGATTTTTCAAAAAAGTATTGGACGTGTTAAGGATGTTAAATTAGTATTAGCGTCTAATTTTGATAATTTTAACTATTTTAATGGACCGGTGGTTCAATTAAATAAAGATGGGACCAATAAAGAAGGAAGTAACATTTTGCTCAACTCACTTACACAGTACCCTGATTTACATCAGTTTCATTATAATTTGAAGTTCCTCTATTTACTTGATACATTTTCTAGTATCAACATTGATGCGAA
This sequence comes from Zygosaccharomyces sapae, assembly GCA_900465325.1. NCBI lineage: Eukaryota > Fungi > Ascomycota > Saccharomycetes > Saccharomycetales > Saccharomycetaceae > Zygosaccharomyces > Zygosaccharomyces sapae. The sequence goes on along the minus strand of UEGL01000044.1, from coordinate 148,905 downwards.
TAATAATAATGGAACTAACAACAGTGCTGGTGGTGAATCTAGTGGCGAATTGGATCTCTTCAAGTATTTTACAGAACTGGCTCAGTTTTTGAGGCAATATTTTGCTGATCACGGTGCTCCTTTCAAAGTGGTAACTAATTTAGACAATAAATTCGGTATCTACATCTTTACACAACTAAGTCCAGTTTTGTTGGCTAAAATTACTTTCGAGAAATCTAGGGATGCTCAGCAGAGATTGTATGAATATGTTTATTATGAAGGCAATAAAGAATGGATTAATGAATCTCCAGAAAACTTCACATCGGGTGTATCGATAGTAATGGAAATTAATGATGAGACCAATCAGACGTGGTTCCCACAGGATTACCTTCCAAAAGAATTAGTGTTGGATGAAGGGGGTAGCAATGCTAAAAATGAAGCTTTGAGCCCGAATGATTTTATGACTTCTTTAAATGTTAGTGCATCCAGAGGTAAATTTAAGGTGATGAATGATTTCACCACACAATTGGTGCCTCTAAAAAAATTTGATATCAGTAACGATAATACTGAATTAATAATTGAAATACTAAAATGGATTCAATGGTCGAGGTCGGTTCTCTGTCCTATTTACGAGACATTGAATGCTCCCGAAGGTGAATCTACTGCAGGTGACGCTGATAAAGAAGGTACGGTTACTGCCAATGGACCACAAGGGAGACACGGTAGCGTAACTACAGAACATAGAAAAAGGAGATATTCTAGTAAAAAACACAAGGTCTAGTATTACTGAGGCGAATATGTTAAAGGAGGAAGGGTTACAACAGTATAATTTACAGGAATTGATGACTGATCATGATAGTGATTTAAATCATCAGGCTACGGATAAGGTGAATTCTGATCTCTTAGGTGTTGATAAAATGCAAGTAGATGACCAAGCTATTGATGACAGTAATACTACTTGTCAATTGATCTTTAGTGAGGATCATGTATCGTTAGAGAATATCGCTCAATGTACACTTTATGATGACATGGCAAAATGGAACTCATTCATCGAGGCATTCAAAGCATTCAGTGTAAGCACATAGTATTTATTTGAGAAGAGAGCAAGGATTTATAATGGAGTGCTTGTCTAATTTAATTAGATAGTAAATGATCTGCTGAATTTTATTCTATGTATCAGAGTTCAGCGTACTAATTGATTTTCAACCTTAACATGAACATACTACATATATAATCCGCACTGATTCTTGTTATTAAATATATCTATATGAAGAGTACGTATCCTTAAAAACTGAAGAGCTTCTTAACAGGTGTTAATAATGATGGGAAAGCACTATTAGTTACCATCAATCAGCGTCGAGTACTCAACTGAAGGCAATCGTGTTGAATTGTCATCACTTCATGACAAGCCTTATAGTAGTACATCTCTCTTCCAATAGATTAAGATCAGCTGGACACTATGGCCGAGTGGTTAAGGCGACAGACTTGAATCTATACAACGGTTATCTGTTGGGCTACGCCCGCGCAGGTTCGAGTCCTGCTGGTGTCGATATTTTTGTTCATTCCAGATTAACGAGTTTAGTTAGCTACTATGAACTACTAAAACTGTGCAAAAAAGTTTCAAGTTTACATAAGTTTACGTGATATCGATTGTTGTTGTTAGTCTTTATACGCTAGCACTCAGGACAAGTGGTACTGCTGGGCAAGTCTTATACCTTGTGCAACATTCTGTACACGAGCATCCAATTTGTAACCTTGTGAGTCTAAATTAATCATTGTTTGAGCAAAATCTTTCAATGGAACATTGAAGCATTCGATAAACTCATTATCCTCTAATTTAGATTGTGGGTTACTATTTTCAGGTAAAGACATGTCGACTTCCACCGTAATTAGGGAAAGATTTGTGTTGGTAAAACCAGGATCATTATAAATTATAGGGGTCTTACCGACAATCTTACCAACATAACCAGTTTCTTCTTTTAATTCTCGGATAGCAGCTTGTTCAATGCTTTCATTTTCATCAATTAAACCCGCTGGCATTTCGATGCAAACACCTTCAACTGGAGGTCTGAACTGCTTTTGTAGTACAATTTCATCGGGTCTACCATCGGGATATTTTAAAATTGTTAAGATTCCAATACCATCAACGCCGCCACTACTTGTGGTCATACGGACGGCACTATCCCATTCTCTCTCCTGACCATTCGGATCCCTGTATGTTAATTTCTCCAATCCAATCCATTTACACTCGCCAGGCTGTGCTGGACGTGCTTTCAATAGCTTAGCAGATTCAGGTTTACCTTTTAACACTGGCATAGTTCTTAAAAGTCGGGCAGACGATCGAAATCTATATACTCTCCCAGCTAGTCTTAGCATCTTTTTCAAATAGAAGTGTCAAAAAAGGAAGGAGGTTTAAGTCGATCACGATTGTCGACATGTTGAAAAACCCTATATAGCAGGAAAACAGGTGAAAATATACAAGAAAATAGCGTGGATAGTCCGAAATGAATTTATTTAGTTTTATTATCACTTTGGTATTCAATAAGCCCTCCTATAAATGACTACTATATCTTCTTCCCTGAAAAATCCTTTACAGTTGGATAACTCCCTTAGGGTTCGAACTCTCCTAAATTGTTGAAATTTTTGAAAAATAGGTCGCAATGAACTGTTAACGTCGATCAAATACAAAGAAATTCTGAAATCTGAAATTTGCGTCGTATTGTTGTGACAAGTGGTATGAATGGGGCTACCACTAACAGTAATGGAACTCCAGAACTTAAGGCACAAATTCAACAGTATCTGGTAGAATCTGGTAATTATGAGATGTACGTTTCCTAAACATTTGCCTAGTGAAGGTAATAATGAAAGTGATATCAAGTACGAATACTAACTACTAACAATTCATTTTGAAGGATTTCTAATAAACTCAATGAGCGTTTACTAAAAGACGGATGGATTGACGAGCTGAAGAAAATTGTCAATAAAGAAGTAAATTCATCAAACTCTACGCATTTTACTCAAATACTTTCAAAAGTGGAGCCAAGAGCATTGGAGATGGTTTCTGAGACAACAAGACAAGAAGTATTGGATCAGATCAAAGTGATTCTTGATGAGATTGTGAGTGTAGAATAATGGTGATACGAGCTCGAATAACAAACAATACTACTTCGATCAGAGCTTTACTCCGATATCTCTCAAAGTCGCATGCGGAGAAAGGAAGATGAGAAGAGGAAAAAAAAAAAAAAAATTGAATGAAAGGAAAACAAATAATTTTCATTATATATACTATAGTAACTATAATAGAGCATTGGTGATTTAAACCGCATTGAGCTACTCGTCGTAGTCTTCGTCTTCTTCAACTTCTCTAACCAAATTCTCTCTAGTGTTATTACCATTGTTTTCTGATTGGGTCTTAGATTTAACCTGCTCTTGTTCTAACTTTTCACGAGCTTCTTCCTCACGTAGCTTAGCTTCCTCTTGTAATTTTTCAATAGCTTCCGCACTTGGCTTAATTACGGTTTCAGAATCACGCCCTGATGTTGAACCCGTTTTCTCATTGGCGGTCACGTCAACTGCGGCTTCCTTTACTGGTTGGTCTTGGTTAGAAGACCCGTTTGCAATTTCTGAAGGAGGTGTTGACGATTCAGTATCCTTCCTCGATCCTTGTTCTTCGGCAGATGCCTCCGAGACACCTACGGGCTCCGGTGCCTGTTCTGTCGTCTGTTCTTGTGTTTTTTCCGATGATGGTACTGACGGTGGCACTGTCGAAGCCTCCTGTTCACTCGTAGCCTCTGGTTGTACAGACTCCGTCGGAGTTCCAGAAGGTTCCGTCACGGGTTCCGCAGATTTTTCGGTAATTCTACTGGTTCTCTTTGTTGTTGTGGTGCTTCTGTTTTGGAGATTGATCATTTTAGTTCCACTTGCACTAGGAGAAGATGCAGCAGTTGCTTGCTCTGTACTATGAGATGTCGGTACCCTGGCAGCTTCTGTCTGAGCAGAATTGCTATCAACTCTATCAGGTTTTGTAGAGTTTTCCTCTGCCGGTTTAGAAACTTCTTGAGCCGGAGAAATTACATCTTCCTTCTTCAAAGAAGCAGCAGTTTCCTTGGGTGATCTTTTGCCTTGTGTTTCTTGGTTTGTGGTTCTGTAGGACTTTCGGAGACTGTTACATTTCCGCTAGCTGCAGAAGGTGCACCGTTAGTGTTCTCATTAACGTCAGCGGTTGTAGAATTGACAAAATTATGGATATTGCTCCCATCCATTTGCCTTTTGTGGAAGAACTGGATTAGCGGCATGTTGTCCATGGTAACTTTGAGAGGCCTGCGTTGAATCCTTTGAAGTTTGCTGGATTGGTGCTGTATGAACCAGTGTTGATGCAGGTACCGGTACTGGAACTGGTTGCTGTTCCTGTTCTCGTTGCTGTTCTCGTTGCTGGTGGTAAACCGTTGGCGGTTGCGCTACATTTGCAGCAGGGACCGGAGCTGACACAGTAGCACCGGCTACAGTTGGTTGTTGTTGCATAATTTGTTGTGAAAAGCTTGCACCACCATGAGGTATTGCTTCCACTTGTGGATGTGTATGTTGCGTTGGCAACATGGAGGTAGTAGGTGGGTAATGGACGTTAAGCATATGCGCGTGTGCAGCTTGGGTTTGGAACGCTTGTGTTTGTGCCCGTGCTTGCACCTGGGCCTGTGCTTGAGCTTGTGCTTGCGCTTGTGCTTGTGCCTGTGCTCGTGCTTGTGCCTGCGCTTGAGCTTGTGCATGCACTTGCGCTTGTACTTGAGCCTGCTGCTGCTGCTGCTGTTGTTGCTGCTGTTGTTGCTGCTGCTGCTGCTGTTGTTGTTGTTGCTGCTGCTGCTGTTGTTGTTGTTGTTGTTGTTGTTGTTGTTGTTGTTGTTGTTCGATAATTTGTTGGTGGCCTAAAGATTCAGTACCATACATTGTTGCAGCTGGAGGGCGCACATTTAACGGATTCACTTGGTCGTTAAATTGCAAAGTTGGTTGCAACATAATTGGTGGAGGTGGTGCCGCCACGTTGGTTCCATCAATTGCGGTTGTGCCACCATTACCTAGCGCGGCAGTCGCATTAGGATTCGCGAGTTGTTGGGTTAATGCCTCTAATCTTTCTCTGATATGCATATTTTCAGGATCTAACCTGGCTGCCTGCTTATAGGCATCTAATGCATCGGTCAATTGATTGTTACAAGTCTCATAAAGTGTCCCTAAATCGTACCAAACTTCGCTGATGTATGGATTCAATCTGATTGCTCTTGTGTAAGCATCAAGAGCATCCCTGTACTGCGAAATCTGATAGTACAATACACCGATGGAACACCAGAAGATAGGGTTCCTTGAATCTCTGTTTACGGCTTGCTGGAAAGCATCGTAGGCCGCAGTGTAGTCGCTTCTGATCATGTGAACGCGTCCCAAGTGGTACCAAGTCGTTGCATCCGAGGGATCTACTTCCAAAGACCTCGAGAGGAAACCCAGAGCCCTCTGAGGATCGTAGAACTGCACGTTGTTCATACCATACAAGCATCCAAGTTGTTGCAAGACCTTTGCGTGGTGCTCATTCTGCAGCAGAACGTGTTCATAAGCCTCTGGCACCCTGCCACTCCCCATGTTCTCAAGGACGGAGCCCAATTGAAACCAAATATCCCATTCTTGCAAAGGTGCCGGTGGTTGCGGTAAAATGTACCGGAAACATTCCAAAGCTTGGTTCCACTTCCCTGGTGCTTATAGATGATTCCCAATCTGAAATAAATCTCATTGGCTTTTTCAAAATGCGGGTCCAGTTCTAGCACTTTGGCAAAAGCCTCCTCCGCGTAATCCAGTGACCCATACCTATCGTAAAGAATACCAATCCCATGCCACAACTTCGGCACATTAGGATTACTCAGATGGTATAAAGCCTGTTGGTAAGCGTTATATGCCCTCTGTAAATCATCCAACATCAAATAACAGTGACCCAAAGTCGCCCAAACGTCAGACAGCTCCGGATTCACTGCCAACGCCCTTTCGTACAGTTCCGCCGCTCTTTGGAACATATCTCTTGACCTGTAAAGATGTGCTAGTGATGTCAAAGCCTTTGTAGATGCTTGGTTATATTGTAGCGTCGCATCATACGCCATGGCTGCTCTATCTGCGTCTCCCAATGTTTCCGCCAAAGAGGCAAGTGAAAGCCATGTTTCCGCAGTGGCTTGTGTCAAAGGATCTAACATAAACTGTTGTTGTGAACTCTGTTCTTGTTGCTGTTGTTGACTAACTTGTTGCTCACTTCCGGAGGCGCTTGTAATTTTGTTGTCCTGGCGTCATTAACACCGTTTGTATTCCACTGTTCATCCTTCCAATTATTAATATATCTTGTTACTAGGAACACCGATGGAAGAGGTAAAGTGGAAAATGTACAGTATATATTTTGCAAAATAACAGCGAAAATGAAATATAATAGTAACGACAATAATGTATCACACAAAAAAATGGAAAATATAAAAAAAAAAAAAACACACACACACACACACACGACAGTGGGAAGGTACAAACTAAAGTAAAATAAATTGAAAAATATCAAAATCAACGTAAATATAATTTTCCCTCCTGTCCTTTTACAATTCCGCCTTAAAATCAACGGTTTTAGTCGTATTGATTGTTCTTTCTTTTCCTTTGTTGTTGTTTGTTGTTGTTGTTATTAGCTTTTTTTTTTTCGGTCTTTTTTTCCCTCTTTTCCTTTTTCTTTTACGTCTTCCTTGATTTTCTCTCCCCTTGACAGAAAAGTTCATTCGAGATCCGCTCTCCGCACTTTTCTGATTCCCGTTCGGAATGAGAAGAAATTATGTAAATAGCCGCCATCAACCGACAAAAATTGCTCTTAAATAGTATTAATTGCAGCACTATTTATACGTGTTTTACATTCGATTAGCCGCCAATGTTATTACTGAAATATCTAATATAATGGCTATCATACTACTGCTACTGCGATTACTGTGATCACTGTGATCCCTGTGGCTATCGCTCTGCATGTTAGTATTTTGTCTTCCGATTTCCGTTGTTGTCCATTGCAATGAAAAACTAAGTGGAACTCGCATAGTCAATTGGATTCATATCGTAAGGAACGAAAAGGAGAAACTCTACAAAAAGAAACGTCTCGGATAAACAGTGCCTCTCGGTGAAGAATGGCGCAGGGGCCTTCTGATTCGCAAGTACGATTGCGCAGAGCGTAAAAAAAGGGAACGGGTCGTATCAACACGCAAGTACACCCCTGAAAGTTAGTAGAAGAAAATTCAAAAAAAAAAGAAAAGAAAACGGCATACAGCAAGTACCAATCAGAGTTTACTTTCGTTCATTACTAAAAGCAATGCGTTTGCTGTGCGGGTAATAAAGTACCCTTAATTTTCTATCGATCTTCGGTGGCAAATTTTTTTTCAGTTGAACTGTATATAACCATTGAGAGTAAACAAAGAATTTGCCGCTGAGCATATAATAATTATCAGGAGTTAGAGGCTAGTACGTATGCTAGAGGAAGGAGGATTCTTGAGAAGAGGAAGGAGGAGAAACGCCAAGAAGATAAACTATGCCGAGAGTGACGATGAGGTGAAACAAGAGAGTGATCAAGAACTTGAATCGCAGGTCAAAAAGGAAGATGGGTATCGAGAGATTAAACAAGAACCGGATCAGAGTGTAGAAATTGTGGAGATTAAAGATGAGTCGGATGACGATAAGCCGTTGACAGGACGAGGCTCGAAAAGAGGCAAGAGACAGCCGGCAGAACCCAGAGGCAAGAGGCAAAGGAAGAAGAAGGAAGCGAAGCCGAAGATGTCTAATTTCGACCGTAATACAGAGAAACTGTTTCAGCAGCATCCTCATCTGAAAACTGTTTTTCCAGACCTGCAAAATGCCGTGATTCCTCCGCCCGAAAGAGCTGGACAGCCTGCGGGGATGAAAGTGAAGTTACTGCCATTTCAACTGGAAGGTTTGTTGTGGTTGAAGCGTCAGGAGGAGAGTAAATATAGGGGAGGTGTACTTTCGGATGAGATGGGGATGGGTAAGACAATCCAAATGATCTCTCTGTTTATGGACAATCTAGCGAACTCTCCAACGCTGGTGGTGGCGCCTACAGTGGCTCTAATGCAGTGGAAAAACGAAATTGACGAGCACACCGGTGGTCATATGAAGGCGTACGTTTTCCACGGCGGTAATCGCACCAACAATATGGCGGATCTGAGCGGCTATCAGGTTGTGTTGACCACGTATTCGGTGTTAGAATCTGTTTACCGATTGCAAGCGTATGGGTTTCGCAGAAAGAGCGGGCTGAAAAGGGAGACATCGGTTCTTCACAACACCCATTTTTACCGGGTGGTCCTGGACGAGGCTCACAACATCAAAGACCGTCAAAGTAGTACAGCCAAAGCGGTTAACGAATTAAAGGCGGAAAAACGCTGGTGTCTAACCGGTACGCCGTTGCAAAACCGTATCGGCGAAATGTATTCTCTGATACGGTTTTGGACGTGGAACCCTTTTCTGGATATTTTGCATCAAGTGTGACTGCAATTCTAAGCAGTGGAGGTTTTCAGACAATATGCACTGTGATGCTTGTAGTCATGTTATGATGCAGCATCGCAATTTTTTTAACCATTTTATGCTGAAAAACATCCAGCAGTATGGTGCGGAAGGCCCTGGCTTCGAAGCCTTCCAAAGAATTCAACTACTGTTAAGGAGTATTATGTTGAGAAGGACTAAAGTGGAGAGGGCAGATGATTTAGGGCTACCACCACGTATTGTGACTGTGAGAAGGGACTATTTTAATGAAGAGGAGAAGGACCTGTACCGGAGTCTTTATACTGATGTGAAGCGCAAGTACAATTCGTATGTGGAACAAGGTGTGGTTCTGAATAACTACGCTAATATCTTCACGTTAATTACGAGAATGAGGCAGTTGGCAGATCATCCAGATCTTGTCTTGAAAAGGTTGCCCGGTGGCAGTGGTGAGGATAGCGGTGTTATCGTATGTCAACTGTGCAATGATGAAGCTGAAGAACCCATCGAGTCCAAATGTCACCACAAATTTTGCCGGCTCTGCATAAAGGAGTATGTGGAATCGTTCATGGAGGAGTCTCAGAAAAGATTAACTTGTCCGGTGTGTCATATTGGGTTAAGTATCGATCTATCGCAGCAGTCTATCGAGGTTGACATGGATTCGTTCCAAAACCGGAGTATCGTCAGCAGACTTAATATGCAAGGAAGTTGGAAATCCTCCACAAAGATTGAAGCTCTGGTGGAGGAACTTTACAATTTGAGAAGTGACAAGAGGACCATAAAATCCATAGTCTTTTCACAGTTCACCAGCATGCTTGATCTGATAGATTGGAGACTGAAAAGAGCAGGGTTTGAGACTGTTAAATTACAAGGTAGCATGTCACCTACCCAAAGGGATGAGACTATTAAGTACTTTATGAAAAACATTAGGTGTGAAGTGTTCTTAGTGAGTTTGAAAGCAGGTGGTGTGGCTTTGAACCTGTGCGAAGCTTCTCAAGTTTTTATTATGGATCCGTGGTGGAATCCAAGTGTGGAATGGCAGAGTGGTGATAGAGTTCATCGTATTGGTCAGTATAGACCCGTTAAGATTACGAGGTTTTGCATTGAAGACAGTATCGAATCCAGAATTATTGAACTGCAAGAGAAGAAGGCCAACATGATCAATGCAACGATTAATCAAGATGACGCTGCAATTAACAGGTTGACGCCTGGTGATCTGCAATTCTTGTTCAATAACTGAGGTTTTTGAGTGTTTTGATAGACTTTGTTATATAATGTATCAGTAAGGGGAATAAGTGTAATTAGAATAGACACAACGGAGTTTGTTACGGTAATGTTATATTTATCTATCTTTTTCTACCTACGCGCACCAGCGCCAGAAGAAATTAACTCTAATTGCTTATTAGAGATGCGTATCGTCGGTAAAGGCAATTTACCAGTATGAGTTGGTGGAGCTAAGAATCCAGTCTTGACCAAAAGGCAATGTAAATACCAACCTGTTCAGGTGTAGCACCTTTTCCACCACTAACATCCTCATCTGACCAAACGATATCGTTTTTGTAGTGACTTAACAGCGTTAGTATCGTCTAGTTCAGGTGCCAAAGTATTAGCGGGTAAATTATCTAATACCATGTGTAGTAATGGGTAAAGAGCATTATCTTGGCCCTTTTCGATAACACAGGACTCAAGGGCTTGTTTCCAAGTGTCATAATCGACTAATTTCACATTGTACCCATATTGGCCTAGTTGACCTAAGTAGTCTTTTAGTAGAATACGTGGGTGCCCCGTAACATGAGCGACAGTTAATTCATCTTCAGCGGGTGGGTTCAACGCAGTTGCCACGACTACCCTAGCCACATGATCCACAGGTACCATGTTAGTAGAATTTCTAATATCAGGAATTTTGCCCAATTGGACAACACCTTTCAAAAGACGTAGTAAGAAATCATCAGCGTTTGAAGAACCATTTTTTGATGCTCCTGTCACATATCCTGGTCTAACAATACATCCACGCAAACCATGCTCACCAGCACGTCTGATGATATGTTCAGCAGCCCATTTCGACTGACCGTAACCACCACCAAGACCGGTGGAAGATCCCATTAAATCATCCGATTCTTGTAAACCAGCTTTACCCTCGGCTACCAATTGATTGGATAATTTGCAGTAGTGTTCATTATCTAATGTAGATGTAGATGAAACAAAATCAAAAATTTAGGCTTACCGCTTGCTGCCAAGTTCATAACATTGATAGTAGAGATAACGTTGGAATCCCTTAGCTTGTCATAGGGATAGACCCAATGAACCAGGGCACCATTGTGGATAATCACATCAATTTCATTGGTTAGTTGCATCCAGCGACTATCTGCCAGTCCAAAATGAGGTTTAGACAAATCACCCAGAACAATCTCGATACGAGAGGCAAAAGATGGGTTCCAAACACCATAAGTTTCGCTAGCTGTAATCAATCTATCGAGACCTTTAGATTTATCTTGAGCACGTACGTGAGCGAAGACTTTGATCTCGTAATTTGGGATTGAACGGTTTAATAAGTCGGCAAGGATGTAAGAACCTAAGAAGCCGGTTACACCTGTGACGAAAACATTAATTAAAGACTTGTGTTTTGAATCTTTGGGAGAAATAAACGATTTGCGAGAGGGATAAGAGCTAGGCAACATCTTAGCCAACTCTTCTGCATCTTTCGAGTAATTAATCCCTATGGTTGAAGGAATCGATTCTTCCGAATTCCCACCTGCACGGGAAATAGCGATGGCAAACTGTTTAATGGTTGGGTACTTAAAAATAGTACCTAGGGAAGATCCACATTTAAATTTTTCTTAACTGAAAAATCATTCTTGTTGCTAGTATTGAATGACCACCAAGGTCAAAGAAAGAATCATTAGGACTAACAGATGCTGGCTTTGTTGGTAAAACAGTCAGCCACAAATCACGAACTTGACGTTCCTCAGGAGAAAATTCGGAGTCATCGATGTCTGTAGTTGTATTGGCCGCAGTCAAGTCTAAATCTTTTTTAGAAGGGAATTGCAACTTAGGTTTGTCAATTTTACCATTAGGATTCAAGGGCAACTTCTCCAATACTATAGTTAGGGATGGTATGGCATAATTTGCTAATCTTTTCTTCAAGAATTCTTTGATATTTTTAGCTAACAGATGGTAGCCAACCAAGCCATTAACAATAGGATTGGAAGCTATAGACACTGGTACTTCACTTTGAAATTTGGACAATTCTTCGAGTTTGTCAAACCTTGGAACCATGAAAGTAATTAAAGTAGGTTCATCTTCAGTATTTTTTACGCACTAAAGTGACGTTTTCTCTAACAAGAGGATGTTGAGAAATGTGCGTATCAATTTCACCCAATTCAATCCTAAACCCACGAATTTTGACCTGGTCATCGGCACGCCCACAGCATTCACAATTACCGTCCGGTAAATAACGACCAAGATCACCAGTTCTGTATAATCTATCTCTTGGACCAAACCAGAATTTTCTCCATGGTTCGTCGCCGCCCTTATCTAAATTGTTCCAATGACCCTTTTCTATGAACCAGTTATCGATGAACTTTTCCCTGTTTAAATCTGGAAGGCCACGATAACCCTCAGCAAGACCACCAGCACGTATATACATTTCACCAATTTCACCAATACCACATAGTTGAGTACGGTCATTTCTATTCACGATGAGCACTTGGACATTGACCATACCTTTACCTGCCGGCATGACGTCCTTTAACCTTTTCAAGAAATTTGGATCTTGGGATCTTGGCTTGATCTCAAAGAAAGAAACGGCTCTTTGAGTTTCAGTGGTACCATACATGTTAACGATACAGCAGTTTTCGGCTAAAGTTTGCAATCTCAGGCAATCACGTTTGGTTAAAATATCACCGACGAAAAAAAAGCATGGTGTAATTTAGGAAAAGGCGTTATAGCCTGTGCTGTTAGTAGTTGACCCATAGCTGGTGTCAGATGGGTAACAGTACAACCATGTTTGCTCATCCATTCTGCTAACTTACCTGGAGTACCGATATCATCCTGAGTAGGTACAAATAGTTGAGCACCTAAGAACAACGGTGTGAACATGTCCCTTTGGATAGGATCATGAGCAATACCACTTAACATGGTAAATCTATCGTTCTCAGATAAATTGAATTGTTTCGACATCCAAGAGAAATAATAAGCTAAGGAATAATGTCTACCCAAGACACCTTTAGGGATACCTTCAGAACCAGAAGTGAAAGAAAGAGTAGGATTAGAGTCAGGACCTACTACAATTCCCGTACGGGTGTCTTTCAAGTGTTTGAATGGTGACAAAATATCGTCATTTTCCAATGATCCTTGTAAAGATCCATCATCTTGCAATGCAATCGAAGGAATACGACTAACAACATCGAGCTCCTTAGTAATGTAATCCTCAACGAGTTGATCTAACTGGCCTGCTGCTCTAATGACAATTAATCCACGAGGTTTGGCAACGCCTAAATAGATATTCTGTCTAGCTGGTGGGTAAGCAGGATCAATCACAGAAAAGGTAGCACCTGCTTTCAAGACACCCATGACACAGACCATTAAATCAACACCACGAGAAGAATAAATCATAACAACATCACCTCTTTTAATGCCCGTATCGACTAGGTAGTGAGCGACAATGTTAGAGGCACGATTAATGTCTTTATAGGTGAAAATACGAGTCTTTGTTGAATGGAAAGGAGGTGTTTCTACGACACATGTCCTATCTGGAAATTTCTCTGCATTATCTTGAAAGATATCATGAATACAACCAACAAACCCGGACCAATCTAAATTAGCTCTTGGATCAGGTAATACACGACCTGCGGAAGGCGTCAAGAGCGGAATTTTGGAGATAACTTGTAAAGGATCCTTAACCACACTAGATGTAAACTCTAAAAATTGGTCTGCGATGATTGAGATTCTTTCTAAAGAATATAGTAATTCATTGTATTTCAACTCAAGTACTGAGCTATTGGCATTCAAAGTGTGTAAATTTAGGGACAAATCAAGACGGTGGTGCTTGAAATGCTCTAAATTAAAGTGATGAGAATCCTTCAAAAAATGCTAAACGGAATAATTGAGGAACTTTTTCCAAATTCTGACTTCTTTCCATGGCCTCCGCTAACGAATCAAAATTTACACCATCAGATGGAGGTAAAGATTCTAATTCTCTGTTAACCACACCATAAAGCTCCTGGAAAGTCCAGTTTGGTTGAAGGGTAAATCGTAAGACCTTGTTGTCCGCAATATATAAAACAATATCATCGTCACCGGTAGTTCTAAACACTATAGCTGCCCAAACGCTAAGACCTACAACGTACCTATCAGGAAAACGTGTAAGTACATCCAATTCAGGAAGAGCTACAGAATACGATCCTTGTTGGGTAAACGGTTCTTGGAAGGGACGTAGATAATCGTGAGGAAGAACACTTAGAGTTGGATTATCCAACTTCTCATACCAACTTTGCATGTTGCAAAAACTTGCAGAAGTGCAACTAAAAATTTGACTGTTGAAGTTCTGAATAATATGGATGATAGCAAAGAAGATAATTTAAGTGTTTCTTATATTTCTTGTTAAAATGTTCTTCTTATCCTTAGCCGTCGAAGAGTCATCATTACGAGTTTTCGCTCTCAATAATTCCGATGGAAAAGTATATTGAAGAACGAATAGAACTAGCGTTGAACAATTTTTAATTGAGCCTATTGGTGGTTTAAAAACTTGTGTACAACTCTTAAGGGCTTGATGAGTCTAATATTATTCAGTATGAAAGCTAATGTGGTAAATTCTAGTCTTTTGTCCCTATGTATTAAAGTAACTTTTTTCCGTCATTAATTCTTTTTTTTTTCTTGGCATTGAGAAACTGGAATGGACTAGTCAATACTGATCTTGAAAAGTCCGACTATTAGACAGCTGACCATATTTAATATGATGCAGTTTGATTCTAAGCTCATTTTACATAAAGTTGACGAGTGGCAATTCAGGTGACCCTGGGATGTATAGGAATATGGGGTTCACATTCTTAAGAAAGATAAATATCATAAGTTCTGCTTAACAACATCTAATGACGTTGAATATTCAGTGCCCAATTGCAAGATAGTGAGCAGTGAAGGTAAACTCTAAGATAATGGGTACCGTTTTTTACGTAAATTGTTTACCATGGGATTCCCATTCCAAAGAATTTAACATTTGGTTCCCTCAGAAGCAATTTCGGTTCCACTAAACAAAGACAAACAAGCAAATCATGTCACACGATTAGGGTACGTTAGGGCACACACCTCGATTAAAAGCATTTAATACGAAGGGGAGAAATTGTCTACCATTTTGCAAAATGGGAATTGAAAGTAGAAGTGAAGCACTAAATTGGAAAAGGTAACTGTTGTTTAAATGGTTCAGCTAACAATTTAGGTCCACCACAATTGATTGAAGTAATCATATGGTTCTATTAGCCTAAAAGTTCACTGTTGTTGTGTAAGAGGAAGAACAAGTAATCAACGAAAAGAAAAAAAATAAAAAACCAATTAACCAAGAGCATTATACAACAGTAAAAGGATCAGAGAGTTAAAAGGAGAACTTGCACAATTATTATTTGCGAAGAGTATTTATTGGTATTTTTAGTATTATTATTATTGTCATTATCCATTATGTCACAGAGAAAATTGCAACAAGACATTGATAAACTGCTGAAAAAGTTAAGGAAGGATTTATGGACTTCGAAGATGTCTATGATAAATTCAATCTACCGACCCTGAAAACACTTCGTATAGAGAAAAGCTGGAATCTGATTTGAAAAGAGAGATCAAAAGTTACAGAAACATAGAGATCAGATTAAGACATGGCTCAGTAAAGAGGATGTAAAAGATAAGCAATCTGTCTTATTAGAGAATCGTAAGATGATTGAGAATGGGATGGAAAGGTTTAAATCTGTCGAGAAATTAATGAAAACAAAACAGTTCTCTACTGAAGCGTTGACTAACCCCGACATCATAAAAGATCCTCGTGAATTGAAAAAAAGGGATCAGCTACTTTTTATTCAGGATTGTCTAGAAGAATTACAGAAGCAGTTAGAAGGTCATGAAGCTCAAGAAGAACAAGAAAAAATTGAAAGGCATGAATTCAATATCCACAATTTGGAAAACATCCTTAAGTTGTTACAAAACAACGAATTGGAACCGGATACTGTACAAGAGTATCAAGATGATATTAAATATTACGTTGAGAATAACGATGATCCCGATTTTATCGAATATGACACGATTTATGAAGACATGGGGTGCGAAATTAAGCCTAATCAGGAAAACGCAAATAGCAAAGACGTTACGACGGATTCTCCACTTCCAGACTCTTCAAATGCTAAGGAACCTTCTAATACTGCAGCTTCGACAACAACTGCAGCGGCAGTAGCTTCCACTCTAATGGTGGTATATCTTCCTCCATTAACGGAACTCCGCAAGGATCCAAAACTTTGAAAAGCATGAAAAGTCTCCAAAGAAGAAGACCCAGACCGGAACCCCATTTCTGCTATGGAAACACCAAGTCGTGTGGCATCTGCATCATTAGCACAAGCTTCGCCCACTCCGGAGAATATAACGTTGGCTCAACCAGATTTGAATGCAAAGCTAGAATCAACGAATAACAACAACAGTAACAATAACAATAACAACAACGCAGCATTACTGTCAAATAAGAAGAAGGAGGTATCACAACCTCCTCCTGAGTTGCAACCACCTAGGGACAGATCAAAGGATATCGAAGAGCAAATACGCCGTGACTTGAGTGAGCAAAACGCATTCAAAAAATGAATTATTCAGTGGTGAGTTGAAATATTGGTTACGATCAAAGAGGCCACTTATGCAGCCTTATGAAGAAATGCCGGAAAGAATGCTATCACAATTAGAATCTTCGTTATTAAATTGCCCGGATTCGCTGGATGCGGATTCTCCTCATTTTTACAGAAAACCATTGTCGCTACCGCATCCGACCTCAATCTTTTTTCCCAATGAACCGATAAGATTTGTATGTCCTGTCGATGTTTCGCCACCACCAACCCAATCAACAGCGACGAATGTCATACAACACCAGCAGCAACGACAACACGGGTCTGCACAAGAACAAGCTGAAAATGATGCACAAGAAAAAGGTGAATCGGAAGATATTTATTCTCGAACCTCGTTGTCACGTATACTGAGGAAATTCGATTTGGATACCTTGTTCTTTATCTTTTATCATTATCAAGGTACTTACGAACAATTTCTAGCTGCACGTGAACTAGCGAAGAATAGAAAGTGGAAGTTTAACAAAGTAGACCGCTGTTGGTATTACAAGGAAGTGGAAAAGTTACCACCTGGAATGGCACAAAGCGAGGAAGAATCGTGGAGGTACTTTGACTACCAAAGAAGTTGGCTAGCAAGACGTTGTAATAGCGACTTTGTTCAAAATGAGGAAAATTTCGAAAAAATCTTGTAGACAAACCCGTCAATACTACACCATGCATCCTTTTTTTCTAATCTCTTATGTGATTTTAAGACTAAGTTAAATCTTTTAATTATAATATAATGTACATATACCTTATTTTTCCAAACGCAAAGATGTAACTTTACAACTCGCTATTTATGAATGACTCACTGAAATGCGTAATTTGACGGAAGTTATGCTCGAATCCATCAACACCGCCGTAATAAGGATCATCCACAATAGCGTCAAATTTTCCATTACTGTCGTTCCAATTACCAAATAACTCTACCCTAGCCTTCGTCTCCTTTGGTTGCATACGACGTAGGTTACGCAAATTCATGTCATCCATACAAAGGATGTAATCAAATTCGCTGAAATGCGATGGCTTCATCTGCTTTGCTCTGTGGTCAATGGCAACACCATGAGAACGACAGGTAGACACTGATCTGCGGTCTGGCGTCTCCCCAGTGTGCCAACCACCAGTACCGAATGAATCGATCTTACTGAATTTGTCTTCCAGGCCTTTACTCTTTACAGTATGACGAAAGACTGCTTCAGCCATGGGAGAACGACAAATGTTGCCTAGACAGACGAACGCTACTGAAATTTTTCACTCTGGGTCATGATTTGCCGTCGGTGTGATCACTCTACTCCTTCTCTCTCTTAGCTTGCGTACCACAGGCAGTCCAATACGTAATTGCAAAGACCTCGACAATCGATCCTCAAGAAGTCCGAAAGTCAATACCTACACAACACAGCAGGAAGAAGAAGAAAAAAAAAAAATCCATCCACGACAAGTCTATATTCGTGACACGTACATAAATTTACTTACAAAATAACCGAGGATTTAAAGAAGGACCGCACCCGAGTTTTAAAATTCAACAGTAGCATTTTCAAAAGCTCTCTTGACTGGAGTGTAGACAGTCTTGCCCTTGTAGAAAGCAATAGTCTTCTCAGCCCTAGAGGCAACACCTTCTGGGACAAAGTCGAAGAACTTGTAGGCAGCGGCACATGGGGCAGAAACACCGAATCTGTTGATACCAAAGGATTGGTGAGCGTATCTTTCCCAGCCGACTGTAGAAGCAACTTCCACAGATAGAATTGGGACACCGTCTGGCAAGACGGAAACTCTGTATTCCTCTGGCTGTTCATCAAAGACGTCCAAACATGGAGCAGAAACAACACGAGCCTTGATACCCTTGCTAGCCAACACCTTGGCTGCTTCCACAATCAAGGAAACCTCGGAACCAGTAGCAATCAAAGCAACATCAGGCTTCTCGACGTCTTGCAAAACGTAAGCACCCTTCTGAGTCTTGACACGGCAGGAACCCTCCAATTGTGGCAAGTTCTGTCTGGACAAGGCCAAAATAGATGGAGTGTGTTTGGATTCAATGGCATTCTTGTAAGCACCAGTGACCTCATTACCATCAGCTGGTCTCCATACATGCATGTTTGGCAAAGCTCTGAAATGAGCTAGAGTCTCAATTGGCTGGTGAGTTGGACCATCCTCACCAACACCAATAGAGTCGTGAGTAGCCACGTATATAACTGGGTGACCGGACAATGCGGACAATCTAACGGCACCAGAAGCGTAGGAAACAAAGTTCAAGAAAGTACCACCGTATGGCTTGTAGCCAGCACCGTAGGCAGAGATACCGTTTAGGATGGCGGCCATACCGTGCTCCCTAACACCGTATCTGACGTATCTACCCTTGTAGGAGCCGATACCAGAGGAAGCCGGCTGGAAGTCCTCAGCGTCACCCCATCTGGTCAAGTTCGATGGAGTCAAATCTGCAGAACCACCAATCAACTCTGGCAAAACGTTGTAGATCTTCTCAATCACACCTTCAGATAACTTTCTGGTGGCAACAGCCTTGTCCTTTGGACTGAAAGCAGGCAAGTCCTTGTCCCAGCCCTTTGGCAATTCACCTCTTAGTCTTCTGGATAGAACCTTACCTTCTTCAGGGTATTTCTTCTGGTATTCGGCAAACAACTTGTCCCACTTCTTGTTGGCTTCAATACCTGGTTGGGTAACGGTCTTTCTGTAGAAATCGTAAACTTCCTGAGGAACAACGAAGGATTGCTCTGGGTTGAAACCCAATTTCTTCTTCAATTGAGCCAAATCGTCTGCCTTCAATGGAGCACCATGCACACCGTGAGTACCTTGGATTAGAGAACCGTGACCGATGATAGTAGGCAGTCTAATCATGGTTGGCTTGTTGGTGGTCTTCTTGGCCTGTTCGATGGCAGCCAAGAGAGCTTCACCCTCTTCGGATTTGTCACCCAAGTCGATGACTTCCCAGCCATAGGCCTCGTATCTCTTCTTGGTGTCCTCAGTGAAGGACAAGCTGGTAGGACCATCGATGGTGATGTTGTTGTCATCGTAAATCATGATCAAGTTGCCCAACTGCAAGTGACCGGCCAAAGAGGACGATTCGGAGGAGATACCCTCTTGCAGACAACCGTCACCGGCAAACACAAAGATGTGATTGTCAGAAATGGTGATATCAGGCTTGTTGTAGGTAGCGGCAAAGTTCTTTTGTGCAATGGCCATACCGACGGCGTTGGAGATACCTTGACCCAATGGACCGGTAGAAACCTCAACGCCTGGTGCGTGGAACTCTGGGTGACCTGGAGTTCTAGAGTTCAACTGTCTGAATTGCTTCAAATCTTCGATTCTGAAGTAATCGGAACCAATTAGGTGTAGCACTGCATATAGCAGGGCACAGGCATGACCGTTGGACAAAACAAATCTGTCTCTGTTGATCCAGTCTGGGTTCTTGGGGTTAATGTTGGTGGCCTTCAACAATGCGTGTGCTGCTGGAGCCAATGACAATGGAGCACCTGGGTGACCAGAACCAGCGTTGCATGGCTGATCAACAGCCAACAACTTCAAAGTTCTGATGGCCAAATCATCAATTTCGCTAAATTCGTGAGGAGCTACCATTCTTACTGGGATTCTATGCTATCGATAAGTACTGTCTATACGTATCCCGTAATATGAAAAGTACTTGCGAGACTATCAATAACCTGAAAGGGGAACGCTCCAATAGTTGCCTTTAGGTGGCAAATTGATTGTTCAACAAAATTGAGTTCCTTATATACGGATTTCCAGACGGATTGCTCAAGGGGGTGGGTTTTCCGTCCCATCGACTGAGCGGGTGTTCTTAGTAAAACGAAAAATGTGATTTAAAACGTATGAGGGAAAAATGCCAGTCCTTTGAAGAGGGTAACCCATCTCCTGAAAGGGTAATTTTCGTGTCTCGGAGTATTAAAATTAATATCATTCCGTACGTGATAAGTAATCTTTCGACACTGCTACGGGGGACTGGATTGGTTTTATTACTTAGTAATTGTTGAGCCAGTACGGTGCTTAGTGCCAGTAAGCAGTCTATTTGTAATTGGAACCGAGTCAGCAGAAAGAAAGGGCTACGGTAGTAATGACTACAAAGATCGATGACGCCTCCATCATTTGATCTACTTTCATCCACTTCTTAGAGCCGTAGAAACAAGTAGAAAAGCTCCCCTGGGAGGCACCGATGCATGGCACATGATATGACGTTGTGGCAACTTGAAAGGATGCTCGTATGTTGATACATTTTGTACACACATTGGGGTATATATATATATATCACTGCGCACGGCGCAGTGATCACTGTGGATCTTCAAAAGGGCTGGTCGGTCTACTTTCTCTTATGCGTGTAGGAGGCTCCGGTCCTGCTACGTCCAGTACGAAACTGCCGCTTCCTGCATCACTGTGCTGATCTTGATCTTGAGCTGGATAGTGTTCTTGGCGCTTCTCGTATGGCAGCTGAGAATGCATATCTGGAGCTTCTTCACCTTCTGGTGTTTCTTCAATCTGTACTAGCTTTGGCTTGGCTCTTATAGCGGTTGTGAGGTCTCGAGGTTCACCTTCGGGGTTTTTCTGCGTTGGAGGGTGGTGTACCTGCGTCAACGGAGGAGTTGGGATCAGGGACAGTAGCAGAGATAGTATTTAGGTTTATGTTGGAGTTTGTATTTGAGACGGCTGGTGAATGCGTAGAAGAATCGTCGGGCCCCAGGATGGATGATCCCAGCGTAATGTGGGATCTTACATCGTTATTACCTAGGCGCGAGCCGCCTGGTGGTCTGCTTGTAACGCCTGGAATATAAGCAATTGGTAGAATATTGCTTGCTTTTGTATGTGTTGTAACGGTACTGTTTCTGGTACTGCTGCGAGCATCTGATGACTTATGCGGTAGTTCTGCGACAGCGTCATTCATTTCATCTTCACTAGCATCGTGATCACCCACGCTGTCGTCGTCGCTGTCGTCGTCTTCATCGTCATCGCTGAAACCAACGTCTTCACCGAACATCTCTCTTGATTCAGCCAGTCTATCCTTTTTCTCTTTGAGAATTCTTTTCCAGTAACGGTGATACAACCAAAACAACAATATGGCGACACCAAGTACGACACCACCGACTACACCACCGACTACACCACCGACGATCTTACCGCTGTCAGAATGATGTTGTGAGTGCGTTGCGTTATTGAGGGAGGAACCAGTCTTTTTTTTTGGCAGTAAGTCTTGGGACAGGAATGACATGTTAGCTCTGTCATTACACAGTTCTCATCAGGCCCACAATTAGGACATGATGCTGCAGTTGGACAGCTCACGCACCCATCTTCCCTGCGCAGGATGGAGAGTGACATCTTTTGCAGTTTCGTCTCGTATTGTACTCGTTTGCGATGGTTAAGTTTGTTCTAAACTCATCGCACAGACGGTATAAAGAGGCTCGCCTTTCTCGCGTTTATATAACTTCTTTTCTCTCCAACACACGAAGAATGTAGCAATGATTATCGACACAAACCAATACAGTAGTCAACAACTGCCAAAGAGTGGTGAAGAACTATGGTCTGCCGCGGACTCCATTTCAAAGGAAGTTAAAGATAGTTGGAAAAAGGGTAAACTTTACAAATTCAACAAGGGAATTGAAGTGCAAACGTATAGTACGACAAAGAAGGGCGAACAGTGGTTATGTCGGATTTCGAAGCATAAACTATCTAAACCACAATATTCGAAGGTTTTATACACCTTACTCGGTGTGGAAGAAGGCCCTGAGGGCAAGTGGATTATGCCTGATAGATCCAGACGTAGTATAATTGAAGCTCAGTACATTGATGTTTTGAAGAGGGTTAACATTGAGGAAGAAGTCAATGGGTGGGTTAGGATAAATTCCCAGTACGAATTGGGTGGACCGCTAGCTGCCAGGGACTTCAACCAATGGGTCTATCCAATGGAACCATCTAAGGATGCCAATGGTGTAGAATCATCACTTGTGATTTCACTAAGGGCGAATACTGATACTAAGCCCGAAAACAAGGCCAAAGGCCACGTTCCAGCTTGGTATGTCAGTGTAGAGAGATTGGAATACAATTATTCTACTTCTGAATTTACTTGGTTGAACTGTTCTGCAAGTGATGCCGGTGGTAATATCCCTAAATGGTTACAAAGTGCTACCATTGCCAAGACCGTTGCTCAAGATGTCCCAAATTTGTTCGATTACCTAGGTATGAATTGAGGGACGTGTTTACTCCGTACGTAGCTCACTAAACCTGCTATATAGTTGTAGATCGTTATTGAAACAATTTTTTTAAATATTCGAAAAAAAAATCGCGAGCAAAAAGCGACACCAGCAGGATTCGAACCTGCGCGGGCATAGCCCAAGAGATAGCCAAACGAACTGATCATTCGAGTCTCACGCCTTAACCACTCGGCCATAGTGTCATATAAACCTCTCTCCTTGGGTCACCAACTTGCAGTACATAACGTACAATTCCAGGCTTCACCTTCCATCCCCTCCTGATATTGAAATCGGTTACTAATATCAAGCAACTTTTAAAGGCGTATTCTGTACAAATACTAACTAAATGTTATACAAGTGTAAATCTATTTTTAACCCTCATCTAGTGTGTACAACCGCAGCCCTTCTCTGCAGTGCAAGTACAGTTTTCACCACAGCTCTTGCACTGAGGCTTGTTACCACATTGGCAACTCTTATCACCAGAACAGTTAGAGCCACACTTGTCACCACATTGACAGGAATCCTTGCAAGCAGCACAGGTATAATTAACAATTTCACTTAACATTTCAATTTTCTTTAACCTTTATGATTTATTATTTTCGTTCAGCCGCACAAATTTGCTCAAAGTAGAGCGGACTATTGTTGAGCAAATATTTTGACTTTTGATCCTTTTATACTGCTCCAGTTAAAGACGCATCTGGTGTTTGTATGGGTGTGTCAGGAAAAAGAAACGGCACCGACGTCACAAAAGAATAAATTGTCGTCGTTATCGTATAGTAATCACTACAGATGCCGTCTACGTAAATTGTGTCCATGTCTACGGAGACTACGGAAACTGCAGTTACGAAATCCTAGCACGTTTGATGCCGAACGAGATTTCTGGCATTTTGATTGCAGAAGCGGTGGGGTACTGATCCCACATGAAGATCTAGGACCTTCCGCGTTGTATTGGTGTTGTGATATTACAGGTTCAAGTGCGGGTGTGAGTAAAGAAGCTGCTGGTCCATGTGCCAATACACTGTATTTTAGATTTTGTGCGATTTGCAGACCCGAAGTAGCCTCGCTAATAATACTTTCATTACTACTACTATCCTGATTTAGTCGATGACCCGGGGTAAGAGATGTAGCATTAGTACCACCGAATAAATATTTATGTTCGGCCAAAGTTACGGAAGATGAAGGTAATCTGGAATGTTCGGAAAAATTACGAGCTTGTACTGTGGAGTGGACTCGATGGGGGTGTCTTAAATCTTCCTCATTCCTCATAATGACTGAATTCATTACTAGTAGTCCCTCTGAATCACTGTCAGTAGTAGCCCATTTTCAGAAGTTCCCTTTTATTACTATCAGAATTACGGTAAACCCAATTCTTGAACCAAGTTCTCCAACTTCGATACTTCTGGTGTCTCTGGTTTCCTTGAATTATTTGAAGATCTCGTTCCATGGCTTTGTTTAGCTGTGCACTTACTGTTTTCTGGTCAATGGACCCTACCGGGCTTGACCCACTTCCTGGTGACATCATATGTGATATACGTTGGAGAAATGTTACTCTCCCCTCTTGTCTTGAATCCTCTAGAACCTTTTGCCAGCGAACTATATCTTCTTTGGTTCGTTCTTCGATATTATTAACCAATCGGCCCATTTGAACACTCTCTTCATTGAGTCGTTGCAATTCTAGATCGAAGTAGCGCGAAGTATTATCCTGCTCAAACATGAACATGAAGTCATCATCTTCTTCTTCGCAAGTGTTAGCCAATTGATACATAGCGATTAGTTTCTCTTTCTTCCCTGATTTATACTAAAATCCTACGCATAACCTTAAAACTACGAAAGAACGTTAAATTCTTAGCATCTTTCTTTTTAAACCTATTTTATCGTCCAAATCCCAAATTTTGTGTACTTTTTTTTTGCTGACGCTGAAATCGACGTGCTGAAGATGAGATCAAATATAGCGTGTACAAGCAGATGATTTAAATCTAAGAAACCCTCGTAAAATGTAGTATATGGGGCAGGAAAACGCTAAGAAGATTGTGCCTCTCTTATTTGCTCTTTATTCTTGGCGGTTTTCAACTTTTACAATTTATCGTTTTGTTTGCTTAGTTTTTATTCACATTCTATCGTTACAAGACGACGGTGATTCCCCAACATATGGGGACTACCTTTCTAATTCTCAAAATAAAAATAAATGTCGAAAACTCATTCGTTTACCAGAAACATTGAGGAGAATATCTTGCAAACACATTTATTTCAGTCTGTAGTACCAAGGGTTCTCAGCCTTCCTATCACATGACAGTACGTTTACTTGATTCTGGTTCTTGTTTTCGTTTTCGCCTACATATTTCGAATAAAAGATAGATTGACGATACTGGAGACAAAAGGACTCCGGACCCGTAGTCACCCTCAGTATCTCAACTTATCAAGAGCAATGGCTCTTATCGTTAACAAAAATATTTAGCAGTCTTGCTGACTACGGTGGTTTTATTGCCACTGTGAGATATTTTACGTCTTTGCAGCAGCACTTTTGGAATCCAATAGGCCTACGACGCAAATACATAGCAGGGAAAGGTCTCAAGATGGAAATAATGACGAACAAAAATTATTTTGTGCGGTAACAAATCCAAAGTCTGGTTCGTATATCGATCTATCTCAATTATCGTTAACGCCAAACAGATCAGGCAACAATGACAAGACAGGCCAAAAGGATTCGAAAACAGCAGGATGGTTCGTAAGAGGATGGGGGTATGATGCAAATTTTACGCTTGGAATCTGTTCGAGCCCAGTCACTGAAAAGGAGCAAAAATCATTGACAAACACTACAGGTGCATTTTATCAAAATTCTCGGAATGAAATGGTTTCTATCGGTGATTTTAGCACAAGTCCCACACTTTTGGGTAATAAGAAATTGACAATGAAATACCAAAATGGATCAATATGTCCAAACGGCAGCGATCGTAAGTCCACTTTACTAAATTTCGTCTGTGATAAAGAAATTTCATCGAAAGTGCAAATGTCATACATTGGATCTTTGCACGATTGTTCGTACTTCTTTGAAGTAAGAAGTGTGTATGCATGTCCGACTTCAAACACCACGAATGAAGTCAACGTTTTGGGGATCTTCATCGGTATATTTGCAGTTTTCTTCATTGTTGAGTTTGCAGGTAGAAGATGGCTCTATGAAAAAGTTAAAAGTCATTTTGAAGCTAAAAGCACTCAATTACCAACTACTTCCAATCCTGTACGACCACGTTGGGATCTAATAGAGAATGAATCAAGCTGGAAGAATGCGTTTAAAAAAATTGGACGTTCAGCCACTTCTACTGTGGGGAAAATCGCCTCACTGATAGTAAGATTGACTAATGGTTATGGTAATTCCACAGGACGCGGACCCATAAGATTGAATTCATCATCCATACCGTCCGTAGGAAGTCAGGATTCTTTTATAAGAGACATGGAACAACAGAATAACATTATTGACAGTTTAGAAGTTGTAAGTCGTGAGAGCAGTACTGTAAGCCTCGACAGAAGAGAATAAAAACAACCAAACAAGAAAATACTATTACCTTTCCAAACTCATTTCGTAGCATGGGTGAGCGAATACCCGGTCAGGTGCTTTCTATATTGTGTTCTATAGCGCGGTATCCCGGTTGTTCAGTATATATGTATCTAATGCTTCGAGCAAAGTGTTCATCATATGTCACGTGATGTTTCAACCCGAAGGGCTAGATCATCTGGAGAACCACGTGCTTGTCACGCCACGGCCGTTCCCCACCTTGATGTTTCTGTGTGACTGTCCATTGAACAACCGTCCACCGATCACCCAGTCACCACGACGCTACATCCGTACATCAACAGATCTTTAAAAATCGTGTTCGCTTGAAATTTTTCCCTTTCAAACACGAGTGAAACAACGCAAAAGCGGATGAAAAAAGAAAAGTTAACCCACGCACGGTCAAAATGGCATCGATGCCATTTTGACACCAGAACACCGCACCATAAATAACGTTCTATTTCTTTTTTCTTTTCCGGGTAGTTTGAAGAAAAATTTTTATGCAGGAAGAAAGAAAAAAAGGTACTGGGGCTTTATAAAGAGAAGTTTCATCGCCGGAGCCATATAAGAGAAGGGGATCTTCGCACTCTGGTTCTTCTCACTTCGTTTTTTATTCTTAATTCTAAAGAACCACAGCAAAAACAGCTTCGAAGAGCAATACAGAATGGGTAAGGAAAAGACTCACATTAACTTGGTTGTTATCGGTCACGTCGACTCTGGTAAGTCTACTACCACTGGTCACTTGATTTACAAGTGTGGTGGTATTGACAAGAGAACCATCGAAAAGTTCGAGAAGGAAGCCGCTGAATTAGGTAAGGGTTCTTTCAAGTACGCTTGGGTTTTGGACAAATTAAAGTCTGAAAGAGAAAGAGGTATCACCATCGATATCGCTTTGTGGAAGTTCGAAACTCCAAAATACCACTGTACCGTTATCGATGCTCCAGGTCACAGAGATTTCATCAAGAACATGATCACTGGTACTTCTCAAGCTGACTGTGCTATCTTGATTATCGGTGGTGGTTTCGGTGAATTCGAAGCTGGTATCTCCAAGGACGGTCAAACCAGAGAACACGCTTTGTTGGCCTACACTTTGGGTGTCAAGCAATTGATTGTTGCTGTCAACAAGATGGACTCTGTCAAGTGGGACGAAGCCCGTTTCCAAGAAATTATCAAGGAAACCTCTAACTTCGTTAAGAAGGTCGGTTTCAACCCTAAGACTGTTCCATTCGTTCCTGTCTCCGGTTGGAACGGTGACAACATGATTGAACCAACCACCAACGCTGACTGGTACAAGGGCTGGGAAAAGGAGACCAAGGCTGGTGTCGTCAAGGGTAAGACCTTGTTGGAAGCCATTGACTCCATTGAACCACCTGCAAGACCAACTGACAAGCCATTGAGATTGCCATTGCAAGATGTCTACAAGATCGGTGGTATTGGTACTGTTCCAGTCGGTAGAGTTGAAACTGGTACCATCAAGCCAGGTATGGTCGTTTCCTTCGCTCCATCTGGTGTCACCACCGAAGTTAAGTCTGTTGAAATGCACCACGAATCTTTGGCTGAAGGTGTTCCAGGTGACAACGTTGGTTTCAACGTTAAGAACGTTTCCGTTAAGGAAATCAGAAGAGGTAACGTTTGCGGTGACTCCAAGAACGACCCACCAAAGGGTGCTGAATTCTTCAACGCTACCGTTATCATCTTGAACCACCCAGGTCAAATCTCTGCTGGTTACTCTCCAGTTTTGGACTGTCACACCTGTCACATTGCTTGTAGATTCGACGAGATCTTGGAAAAGAACGACAGAAGATCTGGTAAGAAGCTAGAAGACCACCCACAATACATCAAGTCTGGTGATGCTGCTTTGGTCAAGTTCTTGCCAACCAAGCCAATGTGTGTCGAAGCTTTCACTGACTACCCACCTTTGGGTAGATTCGCGGTCAGAGATATGAGACAAACTGTCGCTGTCGGTGTTATCAAGTCTGTTGAAAAGAGCGACAAGGCTGGTAAGGTTACCAAGGCTGCTCAAAAGGCTACCAAGAAATAAGGGTGATAAAACATCTATATCATTTATGTATTAGTTAATATTTTAGTTTTTGTCCTTATCAAACGGTTTCAAATTTTATATTAAAGAATACCTCTTTCCTTTTGGTGGAGTCTTCACGTAACTCCTCACATCTGCGACGACGACCTCTTGCGATGTGTAGTTGCCTGTACCTGAGGAATTTACCTAGAAGACCACAGTCGAGAGATCATTACGTCAGAGGTCTTTTAAAATACATTAACAATTCAAATCCGTTCGTTTTAAATTCTGAGCTTCCATTGCCACAGCACGAAACTGTTGGGAATAGTGAGTTTGTACTCCTGGATGAACCTAATGAATGGTATAGTAGACATTTCTGTGTCAAAAGCACTGACAAGCCAATGCTTTATAACCTTTATCGATGAGAGCAGGGCTCGATCTTTCCAGAAAAGGGCTTAAAGATCCATGGTCGTGATATCGATATCCAATTTGCGAGGAGAGATTCGTTGTTAGCATTATCTTTGAAGAATCCATTACTTTTACAAAGAGTTTTAAAATCAAGACGCCAGAGATTAGATAAGGAGAAATGGGTGAATAGAAGACGTTCAAGGAGACTAAGAAGTAAATTAAGAAAAAAAAGGTTTAACAGAAGAGCAAATTTCGGCTCAAGTGGCAGCTCAACTGTTGAGGCCCAAACATGAAGTTAAAAAGCAAGCTGACGATGGTAGTAAACTGCGCCCTACAGACACAAAAGTTACCACAACCGAAAATCCACCAAATAAAGTCCTGCTAGTACAGGGTTTACCCCAAAATTGTCATTCATCTGATATTGAACCGATTTTCCAACAAGATGGCTTTGTTGAAATTAGATTAGTTGCAATTCGTAAAGTTGCATTTGTGGAATATGACTCTGTTGCTCACGCAACGGCTCAACTAAATTCGATGGGTCGACAGTATGAGTTTAACGGTCATACAATTTCGGTGGGTTTTGCGAAATAGTAATAATATTTATTATAACATAGCATATTTACAGGCTTCGTTAAGACACATAGGTTAATTCATTTCCCAAACACAACTGTTCTTAGTGCTGTTAAAAATGTTTCTTTTTGCTTACCTTCAATTTCATCCATGATTCGTTGATAATAAATAGGATTTCCTGCTGGTTTATACAATTTGTCACCAACTTCATAATATTTTTTAAACTTACTATCGGAAATATTGGTGAGGGCTTTCATCTGTTCTTGGATACTCTGTTCAGTAAGTTCGTCATGTGGTAAAGTTAGCTGGACTTTTTTCAGAAGATCTTTCTGAAGCCCTAATGGCCCTGAAGTCCTTGTAATTATATCTTTAATATCTTCTAGTGATGCTTTCTTTTCACTATTATTAGTCAACTGTAAACCTGCTACTCTTCTAAACCTTTCAGCTTGCGAATCTTTAAAAGATACAAGGTGTTTTATTCTCTCGTCGGGCAGTTTTTCTATAATCCTCAGTATCTGCTTGGCTGAATCCCTAACAGCTGATGACGATGACATTGTGTACTTGTCCTATTTTCTTTCACCAATTTATTAGAATTAGTCTTGTCATTACTACAGGAAATTTTTTAATCTAACGCTTCTTCTACACCGTAATAATCTAGAGCGAAGAAAATTTATATTTTATATGTAATTAAAAAACTGTACGTTTACCTACTCAGTGTTAAGTGATTTAAGCACTTTCAGATTGTGAGGTAAATGGGGTCAAATGTTTCGTACCCTCCTCCCAGGTAACACCACCGTAAGTTATGCTACGGATAGCTTCGAGAACATCCTTAGTAGATCCTCTGACCTGCTTAGTAGAGTCTCTCTCTCTCAAAGTAACAGATCCATCCTTACAAGAATCGAAGTCAATAGTAACACCGAATGGAGTACCCAATTCATCGTTACGAGCATATCTCTTACCAATGGAAACACCGGAATCATCTACTCTAAATGGAATCTTCTCGGTTCTCAATTGCTTAGAGACTTGTGCTGTCACTGGAGCCAAATCTTTGTGGTTTGATAATGGAACCAACAAAACCTTGGTAGGTGCTACCAATGGTTTAAAAGACAAGACAGCTCTAGCGGTATCTTCAGGTCTACCCCAGAAGGAATGTTCAAAAACAGAATAAATGATACGACCAATACCAAACGATGGTTCAATGACGTTAGGAACAAACTCCCTAACGTGTTCCACCTTAGTTCTCTTTTCAATTTGAACAAATTTATCGTCAAGATCAACTTCACCGTCGATACCTTCAACATGGAAAACAATCTTACCAGTGTTCTTTAATTCTTCAGCCTTAGAGGCTAACTGTTCTTGGGACAAATTCAACAAATAAGATTCCACTAAAGGAGTGTCCTTTCTAAATTTAGGTCCGAACAGCTTTTTTGTCAAGTCAATTTCCCACCTGGTGACCTCCACTGGTTTTTCCAATTTTTGTCTAACGACCAACTTTTGTTTGGTTTTTTCAGAATGTACGGTCAAGTCATAAGCAGATCTATCAGCACAACCAACACATTCGATCCAACCAAATGAAGTCAACAATTCAGCGTCCCAACAGTCGGCCGCATAATGTGCCATTTCGTTGGCCAAATGCTGACGGAATCTCAACTTAGTTGGATCAACACCAATGGCCAACAAGAATTGAGAAATTCTAGCGATGAAGTAACCCAAAGTTTCGTTGTCGACCATCTTACTTTTCACAGCATCACCGATAGTCTTTACAATGGGTTCGGTGGAACCAGCTTCTTGCACTTCGCGAGGCAAAAATGATAATTTCACATCTTTGACTTCATGGAATTTTGGGTGAGATTTGTCAAGAGGATCTAAGAAATGTTCAATTTCAGCCATTAAGAATTCACGAACTCTCAAAGACCAGATCTTGGGAAATTTCATTTCTGAAGGACTTACCAATAGATGCAGAGGCAAAGGAGTCTTACCGTTGTTAAATTCTAACAACTTGTTGAAATTTAAAATTGACCTTGGGCTGTTTCAGGCCTTAAGTAACCCTTCAATTGACCAGAAGGACCGATGGCAGTCTCAAACATCAAATTGAAAGCGACAGGTGGTTCCAGGGGATCACCGGTAACGGGGTTACCAATCTTAAACCTTTGCATCAATTCACCCAATTCAGCACCTGAATAACCATCAATCTTTGCCAAGACTTCTTCGTATTCTTTAATCACTGCATCTTCTAATTTAACAGCTTGAATTTGCTTAACCTTCTTCTTTCTCTTCTTTTTATCGGCATCCTCTTTGGCGGAGGCATTAGCATCCTTGACTAAACCTCTGGCCTCTTTGTCACCAACCAAACGGGATTCCAAAACTTCTTCCACGATGTGATCAGCTCTAAAAATTTCACCGGTCTTTCTATCCTTACACATCCAATCAGAGAATTTGTCTACATGACCAGAAGTCTTCAAAACATCATGAGGAGTCAACATAGTGCAATCAACTTCCAACATGTCTTCTTCCAAAATGAAATGTTTTCTCCAGTAATCAATCACATTAGCTTGGAATGCACAACCTGGAGGACCGTAGTCATAAAGACCAGATACACCACCATAAAGGTCGAAAGCTGGCGCAAAAGAATCTCTGTTTTAAGACACTTTCTAAGTGTTCTCTATTAAATGGGATCGCTGATCTCGCCCTCTTTATTTCTTCACTGCTCATTGGCTTAATTCTAACCGATTTCTTGGCTATTTGAGAATAAAATCTTCTAGCAAAGTTTGAAAACAACAACTTGACTGAAGAAAAGCAGCTTTACAATGCGTATAACGTGTCTATAGACACATTTTCGAGTTCGAGTTCAACTAAAGTTTCAGCAAGATAATAACAAATTTTTTCATGATGGATTCTGAGCATATAGTTATCACGTGAAACGCATATGATGAACGCAAGATCCACAATATTAATAGCAGTTTGTATCACGAACTGCTTGTACCATTCCTTCATTATGGCTATTCTATTTTAACGTCCCAAGTCTCTATACAACCGGAGCTCCATGCCTTCTTCCTATTCCTACAAGCACTACACTACAGCTCTGCCGCCCTCAGAAACTCTTCTATGGTTATAGTCATAAGGAGAAACAACAAGACCTTTATTCTTCCTAGCCCCTCTAAAATACATTCAATAATATCAATTAGTTCTTGCTTATCATCCACCAGAAAATTCATCTTATTGTTATCACCGGTACCAAAATCACACATCATATGCTTATTTCGATAAAAACATTACAGTCATTGGGTCTTGTAATTCATACATATCATTAAAATCTGGAACCTCATCAATATCACATAGGTAGATCGCTGCGAAATTTTTAACTTTTTCAGCTATGGAATATAACATTTCATCCATTATCATACACTGTTTATCCCAATCACGCCCAAATCGGATAACAACTAATCTTTCTGTTTCTGTAACAATGGCCTGATCCACATGCCAACCAGTACGCAGGTGAGGAAGGAAAACACTCCCCATATTGTATGCGTTTCGTTCTTTGCAGGTTACCTACACTGGTTTTAGTGCGGTACATGCTCATTTAAAAATCATTCGCTATGTCTTCCTTTATATACAAGAATAGGTTAATATATATATGTAAAATAATAAAGTAAAAAATAAAATGCATTATTTCTTATCCCTCTTCTTAGTAGCCAGTTTACCAGTCTTGATTTGTTTAGAACTGTCATTCAACATCGACAAGTAATCATCCATCCCAAATTCATCCTCATCTCCAGCTGCACTTTCGGCCTCAGATTCTGTTTTCTTTGCACTAGACTGTCCTTCTTGTTGCACACTTTTGGATGTGTCTTCATTAGAAAAAATAGAACCATATTTTTGTTTAAATCTATCTACTTTACCACTTGCATTAGCGTCTACTACCACCAGATCTGTTCTAGTTGGATTCCACAATGGGTTATTCCTCTGGTCTTGGATCAATCTAATTTCATTCTTGGGGAACTGTGACCTCCTCCTAACTACACTTCCATCACTTAATTCTACTAAAACATCAAATTGGTGATAAATTGCTGGCCTAGCTTTACCGAGACGAATCTTTTAGCCGGCCTTCTAGGTATCGAAAGTTGACTGGACCCTTGAGGAGGCCCAGCTGAAGCAAGTCTTTTAAATACCAGTGATCTGAGCATTGAAGATTTAGCACAGCTAAACTTAAAGACTTGGTCTTTTAAGTGGTATTTTTCATAGCTTCTATTTCAACATAATTAATTACATTATAGTTTGATATTTTTTTCCATCTTGATGCAATAGTGAGAAACAGTAATAGTCATGATATACGAGATTATCAGGCATTAGCGGCTATTCAATACGATCATCACATTTTAGTTTCATGAATAAGACCATCAAGCTCTTTAGCAAGCCTATAAGCTGTCTGAGGATTAGATTTGGATATGCGATTAATAATTTCCTGAAAAGATGCTGATTTTGGATCCAACGTTTCTTGGTAAACGTCATCGTCTTCGCCATCGTCATTAGTATCATCTTCATCATCTTGTGCCTCTACTTGAATATTTTCATCATCATCAGCTTCCTCCGCCTCCAAAATTACCTCATCAGCTTCACCCGTTGCTACTCCGTTGTCATCATCTTCCTCGGCTTCCTCCAATTCGTTAGAAGCTCCAATAGCAGGCGGTATAGGCCTGTCATATTGCTCAACGCCATCCATTTTATATCACCGTCCGGATCCTTTTTGGGTACTGTTGCTTCGCCCATCATAGACTCTTTAACAAACAGCATATTTTAAAATATTTCAACTTGTACTTGTTGAATTCGAAATTTCCCTGAACCATACATCCTAATTCATATTTCACAATTCTTCTTATTTTAGCTAACTCCAATTCCTCAAACCAACCAGTTAATTCGTTAGGCTGGTCTAAATACTTCGCACCATCATAAACTTCACGGATATTAGGCTCATCTATCAACAGATCAATTTGTAGCATAAAATACCAAGGGATTTGTTTACCAGTGAATTTAAACCTGCTATCAATACCACCAGGGTTGTCAGACTCAAACACAGTGGGTGGTGGCTTAGGAATATTTTTACTCGCTGATGGCGACTTTAGCATTTTCCTTTCAATTTTGAAATATTCTGTTTGGTACCTTGCGTACTCCGGTGAAGTTCTAGGGTCAACTCCCAATTTAATATACGTATTCCTCCAAGGGCCCATAGTAAACCTGTAAGATACTAACGCCAAAGCAACTTTAATAGTATGATAGATCTGTTTAGGTATTATACCATCCAAATGTCTCTTAACCCAGATGGGTCTTTGTTCAAATAACTTTTCAAAATCTCTAAACATTCCATTAAGCTTTCATAAAACTTAGATTCTTTTTAGTGCCTGGGTACACACCATTAGCCTGCGCAGAATCAAAATCTCCCTGTAAAAGTGCATGTGGTCTAGTAGGAACTTTAGTTCTTTCCCCATATCATGAACAAACTGCTGGTAGTTTTGATATAAGTGCTGCTAACCTCAGGGACACCGTTTTCTTTTTAGCAAATGGATTTGTCGAATATTTGTATAGTAATGGCAAGCCGACCATTGAAAATCTAGGAGGTGGTGGTAATTGAAAGTCTGTACTTGGACACTTATTATTCCTGTTGACGGTCATGTCAGTAATATTCTCAAAGGTCTTGGATCGTTATCTGGTACAGATTCAACGAACTTTTAAAATTCTCCCATTCGAGGGAGCCAAAACTATTTTAAACTCATTAGCAGCTGGTGCATGATCTAACCTGACCTGAAAATCAGACATTTCTCGAAATTTAACGGTATTATTTACAATGGCTACAGGTGTAACTCTAACATCTCTAGAATTCAGCTCAGCAAGTGCCTCCTTTATATTTCCACCAAAGTTATCCAGCGTCCCTTTTGGAAGCTGAATTTTCAAAATCACAGATTCATCTCTAAAAGGAATTCTTTTTCCAATAATTGGATGTTCATTAAAAATTGTTCCGACCCATTGGGATCTTTACTTTCGTTTAAATATAATTCTAAACCTTGCTGCGTATCTTCTAAACTTCTTCTCTCATGCAAAGCTTCTTTAACGGGTTGTAATCCACCACACATTCTTATGGCCTTCTTGACACTCTGCGGTTTGGGGACACATGTAAAGGTAATTCAATACTAGGAATTCTGGGTATATCCAAAGTGTACTCTTTGGCGAGAGCTCCAGAATTTTCTGGAGTTGGTGATAGTCTCACAAGATCATCGTCATGCTCTGCCATGGTCAATTCTCGCAACTTTTCTCTTGAACTTTGTTTTCTCTTGTGTTTTTGTTGATTTACTTTTCATCCATCTAATTAAAATCAACTTTACACTTCATACATAATACTAAAAATAAAAATTATGATAATAATATACTACATTTAAAAACGCTTCTTTATCATTAAATGACATCACGAGGGAGGAACAATCATACTAAATATTAGAAATGCAAATACTCGAGGAGTAAAAACTATTGAGAAATATGCATAATAGTCATTAAAGTTGCAGGGTTCAACTAAGTCCTCTTTCACGTTCTAATCGAAACTTCATCTTTGTACACCAATCCTGTAAAGTTTCATTAGGTTTATTAAAACGACAATTATCACAGTCATGTTGTCAAAACCGACACCTGTATTGCTATTTGCCTGAGCTATTCCGTGATCTAGAATTTTGGCAACAATTCCATCGAGACTAACGCCTAGTGTTAAATGATATTTGATAAATTGTACCAACTGTTTATTGCTGTAAATGTCCCATATTCCATCGCACCCAAGTACCAAAACTCATCTCTGGTGTAATCTATCTTATGCATTAGTACATCTGGCTCCACGGTTACTTGAGACTCCTGAGGGGAATTCCTGATGATTGTCTCAATTTATACCCATTGTACCTATTGTTACTGTAATAAACTCCCTCTTGAATTGGAAATCTCCAAATGCTCTACTCAATGCAAGCACACCACCAACTCTACCCAACGAAACGGTACCACCATTATCGTTAATACGAAGCAATTCACCAATGTGTTGCGGTTTATGATCAAAGGACATTGTTTTATGCCTGATGATTTCGAGGACAATATGCACCGTGAATCACCGCCGTTCACCACGTACAAGTCTTCAAAGTTGATTATGACTGCTACAACAGCTGTAGATCCACAAGAACTATTGGAAAAGTACTGATATAATTCTTGATCCTGTAAAAAAATGCATCTTTTAAAATCTGCATTATTAGTCCCTGCATGGTTTTAAATGCTCTTTTCGTATTAGGCGGACTGACCTTGTATTCAGGACTGCCTTCTTTATCACCACCACCATCTCCTACTTTCACATAAGCCCCATATCCGTGCCTTTCAAAACTATACACTATCCACTTGGCTACACCTTTACTTCTGGAATTTTCATTTTTATGATGTCCACCACTCAAGAAATTGGAACAATTGTCACCACCATGACCGTCAAACAATGCAAATATACTCACTTTCAACTCCTCTGTTGAACTCTTAAATGGATTGAAAAATTTAACACGTATAGCGTTGTCCTCATTAATAACAAGATGCGCATCCTCCTGTGTCAGTCTATAACCCTGCATCGTCCCTACGCAGTTATAAAACGAGGCAACCTTGTCTTGCCATTGGTAAATGCCGCATCTCCCACTGAATTATAAGCCTGGACAATCTCTTTATAGTCATTGCACTCTATCGTCTTTTCCGTCAACGGATGCGAGAGTAACTGGCCCATTTCTCTAACCACTGTATGGACAACTAAGCTTAATAACAGATAAAATAATCTTTTTTCCTTTCTTCTATGCCAGGGGAATACGAAGAATTATTCAATTTAAAACCACCAGAGCCATCGAAAGATGGCAATTTTCCATTAAATACTTGTTTTTGTCGTAACCTCTACACGAGTTGAACCAACTTACTCGTATTCTATAAGGTGTTGAAAGCTTCCGCATTCTTCCCTCTTTTGGGCCAACGATATTAAAAGCTAACAAGGGAAAAAAGAAAGGAAAAACAAGCTCGTTGGTCACGTGAATAAAATAGTTTTACGTAGAGTATATAAAAGTAATATCCTTAGAGCACAGTAACCATCGGTAGACTCAATTATGATCTTCTTCTTATCTATTGGCCTGTCTTTATATTACCAGTAGCATTTAATTCGTGAACAAAATTTTCCCCAATAAGCAGATGTATATTTGGAGATGTACTTGTATAGTTTTTCCCAATTCGAATTCTTCTTTTCATCAGGAAGCGTTAAAGCTTCATTAATTGCATCGGAAAGTTCATCTGTGTTCCATGGGTTAACTATGAGAGCGCCATTCAAGGACTGTGCAGCACCCGTAAATTCACTCAATATAAGAGAGCCCTTCTTTTCCTCTTGACAGGCGATATACTCATAGGAGACCAAGTTCATACCATCACGAGTCGACGAAACGATACAGGCATCACTAACGGCATATAAGGAAATCAATTCCTCAAAAGGAATTGATTTGTGCATAAAATGAATGGGAACAAATTCAATCGTACCAAATTGACCATTGATACGTCCCACTAATTCATTAACTACCGAACGCAAGTACTGATATTCCTCCACATCGCCCCTACTGGGGATCGCTAGTTGCACTAGAACAACTTTACCGATCCATTCAGGATGTTCATTGAGGAATACTTCTATTGCGTGCAGCTTTTGAGGAACCCCTTGATATAATCCAATCTATCGACACCAACCATAATCTTACAACCTTTGAATGTCTCTTGTAAACTCTTGATCCTCTGTTTAACACTTTCCTTCTCTAATCCTTCTTTAAAAGTATCCACATCAATACCGATGGGGAAAGCCCCACGTTGACGAACCTACCTTGATACTCCACCCCATTTGGTAAGGTGTTAACATTTAGACATCTTTGAATTGATGACAAAAGTGTCTTGCGTAATCATAGGTGTGAAATCCTATCAAGTCGCAACTCAACACACCGTTTAAGATTTCCTGTCTCACGGGTAAAATTCTGTAAATCTCACTAGAAGGAAAGGGTGTATGCAAAACCAACCTAGTTTGATATTCTTCAAACCTTTCTTTTGTATGTGTGCGCTCAACATCTCCGGCAAAAGCATCAAGTGATAGTCATGAACCCAAACAAGATCATTGTCCTGTAAATTGCTACAGATTTCACGAGCAAATGTAGCATTTGCCTCGTTGTAAGCTAACCATGCGTTCTCATCGAAATTAATCTCACCTGGATGGTAATGGAAAAGTGGCCATAAGATCGAATTACTGAACCCATTATAGTGTAAATCTGCGATTTCATCTGACAAGAAAACGGGGACTGCGTTGAATTTTTCGAGTAAATCTTTCCTGACTACAGGTTTTTCGTCATCAGGAATTTCGAGACCTGGCCAACCATACCACTGAAAAGTAGAAGTCTTTTCAACCCTTGTAGTGCAGTAACAAGACCACCACTGGAAAATTTGTACTCATATTTACCCATATAATTTTTACTAATTGTTACGGGTAGTCTGTTGGAAACCACAACGATATTTCCGGGGAAGTCTTCTTATTGCTTTCTCTGGATACGGCCATTTAGTATCTACCTTATTTTATATCTTTATTTTTTTTCACTTTCTTCCTGGAATAGAGCAAATGTACAGAGCAAGGACCTGAAATTGACAGTAGCCGTTGTATAATTACGAATTTGCTATTTTTCTCTTCTCTCCTTTCTTTATATCCTCCTAATTTATTCTTAGCAGGATCAATCTGCAGATTCCAATTGTTCAATTTCCATGGTTCAGTTCACCGATTCGAGAAAACTCCCTTTATATCCATCACGTGAAAAATAATATGAATGCTGAAGTATAGATATCAAAAACTAGCGAGCCAACAAGATGACGAGCTATAACCAATCTTTAATTTACAGTGAGCCATCTCTACTATACATTACTACACACTACTAAAACCTTGGATTTCTTAAAATTTTTAATCACGTGGTACAGTTATTTTATTTACGGAGGGCATTTATTACTATGGCCCAAAGCATCCTATAGAAATCGGAGGGTTCCAGGCTCTACAACATGTCTTGAAGAGTAGATGAACAAATTGTGATAAGTAGGTAATTTGATATATCACTATTCACGAGTTTCCCTCTTTAAAGGGTGGAAGAAGGTTTAAATAATGGGCGGCTAAATAACTTGAACTTTAACATAAACTCCTTCCTTTCATTTTGGTACATAGCTAAGGTAAATGTATGTTTTGATACAGGAAATGCAACCATTAATACTTTGATAAATACCGGTACACTGATTAACAAAGGACAGTCTACAAATGACTAAAATTATTTTCATAAGCGGTTAAAAGTAAAGGCACAAGAATAAAAAGAAACTATGCGGAAACTTTTGGCTAGAAGAAGCTTTAAAAAGAAAAATCCTTTGAAATTTGATTGAAATTTGATTGATAGAAAAGTAAAACGAGAAATAGCCGCTGAGCGTCTGGTATATTAACCGCCAAACTTTTATTGTAAACAATATAATCGTTATACACGATTGTAACATACAAAACCCGCCGATATTAAATGGAAAACGAAAACATTTTAGGAACGCGAGTATTTGGAATACCACGAAAAAAGCAAAGAAGGAAAAGGACTATCATTTTCCGACCTATAGCAGTTCTTGTTCCGGAGGTTTATCTTTCCTCTCATTTTATGACGTGAAAGCATCCGTCTCCATTTTTTTTTTTTTTTTTTTTTATTTCTTTGTTGTTTTTTCTTTTGTCTATCGTCGTTTTGCATTATTTCCCTTTATCGTTTTGTTGTTTTTCATTACTAGCTCTGCCTCTAGCCCGAAATCAGGTCATTTAACATTGGGTCAGATTGTTAAATAGATTTGATGTTTAAAGTAGTCCGAATTCCATTGCATGCTTGTGTCTGTGCCATCGATCATATAAGTGTGAAAAGGAGGAAAAAGGACAATAATAAACGGTGACGAAATTGACGATCTTAAACCATCATCTGGTAACGATATGGAGGGTAAATGGGATGAAATACAAAGATACGATAGTGTCGGTTTTCCACGGGTGTGACAATGATAGAGGTAGTTTAGAACCTGACGTTTTGAAAACGTTAGTAGATAGGCAAACAAAAACCGGGTGTCCAGGAGCAGGATATCTCCTACTGTACCCAAACTTTACAGATTTATATGGAGCTTTTGAAGATAGAATTATTTTGGAAAAACATGGGATATCAAAATCTTAGGGAAAAGTGTTTTGGTGAAGTTTGAACTTGATGAAATAAACAATGACTTGAGGGAAAATAATAGCAATGGGTTTTACAAAGACATCGCGCTAAAATGTATCAGAAGGTGTGATAAACTTTCAATACAGCTTCAAAACTTACAGCAAGAGGCAGCTTCAGTACGCGACTATATGGCTAGTATGCAGAGTCGGATACTCGAGGATTCTATTACTTTACTTGTAGAATTATGGTTTACTTGCAAAGTGAAACTTTTAACACTTAGGAATAAAGTTGCGAAAGTATTCATAGATTCTAAACTGTTACTCATAGATATCGAATTAGAATCCCTGAAGACTCATTTATCTACAAAGAAGGATTATACCAAAGTCATACCGGCATATCGATCATTTATGAAAATTTTGGTAGAACAGTTGCAAGATGCACAAACCACAGGTGACCAAACATTATTTGACGAGTGTTTACAAGTTTTTGGATGTTGAGGCAATGTACAACTCTATGAACTTTAGCTGGCTGCTGTCGGACAACAAACTTTTGCAAGATTCTTTGACAGAAGCTGATGCCAAAACCATGCAGTCACAGATCCTTTTATTATGGATTCACTTTCACCATCATCTCTGGAAACGGATAATTCAGATCCTGAACTACGCTCTAGAAGCTCTTCTACTTCGGTGCCGATGTCTACGTCCACTGATCTTTCACTAGTGTTGGAGAGAACCCAATTATCAAAGGAATTACCGTCATTGTTGACCACTTTTAATAATGCTAAAAGGATGGAGCAGGAGATTGAAAACATCCGCATCACCCCGAACAATAACAATAATAATTCAAGCAATGCGATGGACACGCACAACAACCTCCCTGCTAGTTTACCTTCTTCCAATAATTTTAAGGCCAAATTAATGATGATGAATCAACAACAACACAACCTTTGGAATCAATTTTACCTAATATGACTACTCTGAATACCAAGAATTATTATGGTAGTGGAAATCATATTCTCAACAGCTTGTATGGCATAAACAATAACAGTAATGACAGTGGTAACAATAGGAATAATGGTTAATACGCGGAAAAATGAACAAAAAAAAAAACGAAAATAACAAAAAGATTATGCATCATCTTCTTACAAGAATTATACTTTCTTTAATGTTTTTTCTTTCTATTTTTGACCTTCTATTTATATTGAACTAAGTTTGCACTACATTTAAATTAAAGATTCTTCTTGATTATTCTTTTCGACAAATCTGGTCTTTGATCGGGGTCTTGTTCATCCTCATCTTCATCGTCATCTCTTGATCTTTCGTAAAACTCATCTAAAATCTTTGGAGAGATTCTATTCAGCATTTCTTTAGGGTAAATTCTCAGAAGACTCCAGGCTTGGTCCAAACTGTCAAAACTGTTCTATCTTCGTAAGCACCTTGCGAGACAAAAGTCTTTTCAAATTTTTCCAGAAATTCTAGCGACAATTTATCTTCAATGGACAATGCATCTTCACCAACCACTGCTTTCATAGCTGCTGCATCCCTACCGATAGCATATTTAGCATACAACTGATTGGAAACATCACCATGATCCTTTCTAGTCATACCATCACCAATAGCAGATTTCATCAATCTACTTAGAGATGGTAAGACGTTAATGGAGGATAGATACCCTTATTGTTCAATTGACGATCCACGAAAATTTGACCCTCAGTGATATAACCAGTCAAATCCGGAATTGGATGTGTAATATCATCGTTTGGCATTGTTAGAATTGGAATTTGTGTAATGGACCCGTTACGACCTTCGACTCTACCAGCTCTTTCGTAAATGGTAGCCAAATCTGTATACATGTAACCTGGATAACCTCTTCTACCTGGAACCTCCTCTCTGGCAGCAGAAACTTCTCTAAGAGCGTCTGCATAAGATGACATATCCGTTAAAATAGTCAGAACATGACGTTCAGTTTGATAAGCCAGATATTCTGCAGTTGTCAAAGCTAATCTGGGGTAATAATTCTTTCAATAGTCGGATC
This sequence comes from Zygosaccharomyces sapae, assembly GCA_900465325.1. Classification (NCBI taxonomy): domain Eukaryota; kingdom Fungi; phylum Ascomycota; class Saccharomycetes; order Saccharomycetales; family Saccharomycetaceae; genus Zygosaccharomyces; species Zygosaccharomyces sapae. The sequence goes on along the minus strand of UEGL01000044.1, from coordinate 106,510 downwards.
GTTAGCCAAGTTCAAGAAAAGAGAAGTTCTCTCCAAAGACCCATTCTCTTCAAAATCCTGTTTAAAAATCTGGCAGTTTCTAAGTTGACACCCATGGCAGCAAAGACAATGGAGAAATTCTCTTCATGTCCATCATGAACGTCCTTTGTGGGTCTAACTAAACCTGCCTGCCTACAGATTTGAGCTGCAATTTCGTTATGTGGTAAACCTGATGCAGAGAAAATTGGAATCTTTTGGCCACGGGCGATCGAGTTCATGGTATCAATAGCAGAAACACCTGTAGAAATCATTTCCTCCGGATAGATACGTGCATAAGGATTAATAGGAGAACCGTTAATATCCAAATAGTCCTCGGCGAAAACTCTAGGACCATTATCTACTGGTCTACCAGAACCGTCAAAATTCTTCCTAAAAGATCTTCAGAGACCGGGATTTTCAAGCTTTCACCGGTAAAGTCTACGCTGGTTTTTAACATCGATACCAGAAGTACCCTCGAATACTTGTACAATGGCTCGGTCACCTCTGACTTCTAAGACTTGACCTTGTCTCACACTACCATCTGGCAAAGTTAAATTAACGATTTCGTTGTAGCGTGGAAACTTTACCTTTCCAAAATAACCAAAGGACCATTAACACCTCTGACGGTATTGTAATTTAATCTTGGCTTAATGTTGAAACCTTGGCTTACAGCCCTTTGTTCAAATCGAACAACTGTTGATCAGATAAAACCATGACAATTCTTTGAAAAAGGATTCAGAAAAGAAGCAGTTACAGTTCTGACCCTGAGACACCTCGTTTGTAATCTATCAAATCCTTTAACGTAACCGCTTGATAGGAGCTACTCTTCGACGGCAGTGCTCTTCAAGATTCAATGGCTAGAGGGTAAGGGGTCGTATTTTTCGAAAGGTCTTGCTGCAAGAAACTGACCCAGAATAAAAATCAGGGTAACATAATTCAAATATATCAAGCAACAGCGGCGAAACCATGATATTGACGCTATACAAGTATCAAATCTAGGATAATTAGATATATCAGCACTTTTGGAATTTCCAGGTTCAGAGAAAATTTAGTTTGAACCAGAAATAAGAGCTGAATGCATACTTGCTAGTGCACATACTCTCTCAGCATTTAAAAACCCAAAAATCCAAAAATCCAAAAATCCATAATACTCATAGAATAATTATAAGCTAGCCCATTATCATATCTTATTTAACGACATACCAGCGGTCATTGTTACTTGTTTTAGTGCCCGAGAGTGTCTGTCTAGAGACAGGGGAAGTAGCGTACACGGAAGAAAGCTGCAAAGCTTCGGATACAATGGACAAAATCTGAGGATAAGTCCAGTGATGAACTACTGGTTTGCTCTTTGTTTCTAACCTCATAGCCATGTTGTAAAAAGCGTATCCAGGTCATTTTGATCTAACATCCAGGCCAAATCAATAGGATCCTTTGATATTAAATTTAAGTGTCTCGATATCTGAACGATGTTGATAAAATTTTAGTCAAATGATCTACAATGGTATTTTCGTCATTACTATTTTCACCAGTAGTCTTGGCAGACATTTCTACTTCTAACTCCGGTGCATAGGGAGCAACCAGTTCGCCATGAGGCAGAGTAAAGAACAGAATCTCCGCGAAAAGCTTCAAATATCGGGACATAGTGGAGATTGATCCCCAGACGACAGAAGGTGGCAATTTGTAAACATTCCTAAGTGATATTATCGGTTGAAATGCCAAAGTATACGGAAACTCATAAGATTCTCGCTTACGTATCACAAACCATTCCACTAATGACCTTATTTTGGATAGTTGAGATCTCAACAAGACTTTCTTTATCTGCATCAATTGTTGCCTACCTTCGGAAATGGTTAGTTCCTGATTCTCTCTTGTAGACTTTAATTTCTTCTCATTGAGAGCAATCTTACTGGGAAGCCGCAACTCACTATGCAAATCCTCAACCTTGCATCTCTTTTCATATATTCGATTGTTTAACTGGGATATTCTATACCTAACTCTATTATTCTTCTTTCTTAAAATGAGTGAATCCAGCTTTCGTAGTCTTCTTCCGAGTATATCACCTTCCACATTGGCAGATTTAGATTCTAATTCCTTACCAGCAATTTGACTCAACCCGTATTCTAATATATCTTCAACACGACTCTTCAAATGGCTGTTTGTCTCTCGTAATACTAACAGATCAATCTTCAACTTCAAAAGTAAACGAGGACTGCTGCTCATACAATGTGAACAGTACATTGGTCTATCGCTCTTATGGCATATTGAACACTGCATCATAGCACAGAAATTTCAACAATATATTCTCCTCCACCTTTGTCTTCGATATAGTTTGATTATGTGTGTAAGCGATAAGGGTTACGAAGCTTTTAACAACATCATCTCACCTTTTAACTTCTAGACTTCTAATAAAAAAGTCAGACAGAAAAGGTATATGGCTGATCCACGTCCCATCAGACTTGCTGTCCTTGGTGGGGATGCTACTGGTAAATCTTCATTCATCTCCAGACTAACGGTTAATATCGTAAGAGAAGTGCATTATCCTACGAGAGAACAAACAAATTGGTTATTTGATTTTACTCCACATTCTAATCTGGGTAGAACATTACTTGATAGACAGGCTCATGGAAGGTCAATGAATAGGACACAGGGGAGTCAAGCTCCACAACCCATTTTATTTCCCCTTCAGTTTCACCTCATGTTTTATTATCACCGCTGGTATTTCAATCATTTCTTAATGAGTTTACTCAGATGAAGACACAATTCCGTGGTCGTTCTACTAACCATATTAGTCATTTACATTTGAAAAGTAAGGATACGAGTATGTATGAGTATTTGGAACCACAGTTGGATGAAATAAAACCTGTGAATACTGTGACCAATTCAGATGTTAATATATTAAGGACATGGTCATCAGCAAATTCAAATATGAGTAACACTCCACCACATCAAGAGACGATTTCATTACCAGTGAATTATATACCACCAACCTATACATCGATACCGATTGATATTATAGATACACCAGGTTTCAAACCAGAAATGGTAGTTCCCTTTCTAGAAGTATCGTTGTTCACTCAGCTGGACAAAAGAGTACTTAGGGGATTAGCTAATGGTCCTAGGTTCCCAGTTTCAACCACCTCTATGCTTGTGGCATCTGGGGCTTCTGAATTAAATGCAAGGATTGACGGATATATCTTTGTATACAGCGCTGTGCCCGAATTGAATCACGGGGCTGACCCGCCAGGATATGAGGATGCTGTGGAAGGTCCATCCGAAGAAGCCTCATCATCTAATAATCATGCTCTTTGGTCCAATTATAATAAATTATCCGATGGCGGATTTTCACTACTAGATATTATAAGAAATTGTTTTCTAGATGCATGGACGGAATTTAGGAACTATGAAAACCGTTGGGAACAAGGTAAAGAAAGGGATATTTACTCTTTAATCTACAACTTTAAGAATTTATGGAGAACCGAACATAATAATGGTAAAAGCTAGAAGAGCTACGATCATTTAATCACGATCTGAAGTCAATTGATTTAGACCCATCATCACCAGCCTCGCCACCACCATTTTTAATCGTTTGTACACATGCTAATGATCGTATGGCTAGTCCAAAATTAGTTGAATGGGGTCGTTCGTTGGCTACACAATGGAGGTCAGGATTTATTGCGCTGGATAGCATGGATGATTATAATGTAGACGTTGCCGTAAGCTTAATTCTTCGAGAAATTGTAGAAAAGAATAAATTAGTTTACGGTTGAATTCCTGTGATGAGTTAATGATCTTTTTATTTTTATTTATTTGTTTATTTTCCTTATGCATATATAATTATGGGATCTAAACTGTAGAATTACGCAAATCAATGCCATCTATGATATCACAAACGGTAAAATGCTATGTTCCCATCATCATAACCTACAATACACCAACTGTTCTGTGAAAACGCTCAATTCTACGTCTTTGTCCCACGCTAACAGAAATCGCATGGTTTGAGTTACTGAAAGACAAACTAGAGAGGCCTTCGAGTGAACTAACTTTACGATTGGGATTTGCACTCTTTGAGGAAGATTTGTGAGTCTGAAAATTTCCCTGTGGATTTTCATTAACTTCTACAATGCTTTTGGACTTGGAAAATTTGTTTAATATTTCATTTTGTTCATTAGTTACTATAGTTTCACCAGACCAGCTCGATAGTAGTAGTAGATTTTCCATTTTTTAATATAAGCTATTTGGGAGATTGGCACTTGTTTAAAATTGGTACCCAGAGAATTTAGTTCACTGTTTAATAATATGGGGGCTTGGTGTTTCAAATTGACTCCGTTTTGTTGAAATTTTAGTTCATGAATACCAATTTTATCATCTATGGATGTGCTTAGAAGGCTATCCTTTCCCGGATAAAGATCTAGAATGGGATTAGGATAGTGTACATGCGACACATACACTATTTCCACTTGATTATCATCGACTAGTTTGAATCCAATAACAAATCCGCTTTCCATACCACAGTAGATAATTCCATGCCATTCTGTAAACTTCATAACAATTCCTAACTTATCCAAGCGTAGTCCGGTGGGTAACGTGAAAGAACTTATGGTCTGATAGAATTTCAACCCTTTGTGAATTCTTCTGAGGGAGTGTAAGCTAGAAAGACAAAACTCATAGATATCAATGGATTCTGAATCCTGGGTATTGCAGCATGTCAGTCGATACAATTCATTGTCAAGTCTTTGGATTAAAAATTGGCAAAGTTCAAAGTATTAACCGGAATTTCATAGACTTGTTTCCACGTACCATCGATATTAAATATTCGTAATTTATGTTGTTTGTCTAAAACTGCTAAAAGACCATCATCCACATACTGCAATGCTACAACCGGTGGTTCTTTTCAATGCAATGAGTAGATATAGGTCTTCTTTGATTAAATCCCATATGCATAATGTACCGGTTGCGTCTCCGGAGACAAGTAACGGTGCAACATTTTGAGGCAAATGAAGAACCAATAAATCTGTTACACTTGATTTATGGAATCTCAGAGTGTACTCAGGTAAATGTATCCCATTCATGTAACTTTTGTGCAATCCTTAACTTCTTGAAAGTTTATCTATTCGGAACTAAACATTAATCAGAACACATACCTTATAACACAAATAACTATAACTACAACTACAAGTCTGCAGAACTACAAAAATTATAAAAGCAGTTCTCTTTTATTGTTATTTTTTTTTTTCTTTTCAATTTTGATTCATAACCACATATCAACAAGAAAACTCCATCGATCTCATTTCAATCCAAGTTCACTTGAGGTCCCCTTGTATATCTTACGTCGAGCTAACATCCCACATTTAAATGCAATAATCCAGTCCACTACTTGACTATCGTCTTTTGAACAGAACTTCAGCCTTTCATCTGTCAGTACAAGAACAAAAGAGTATCCAAAATAGAATCTTCTATTTCCACACAATCTACTAACTTATCCAAAGATATCTCCTTTCTCAATTTCCCACTTTCGACTGACCACAATCTAAAGTTCCTGTTAGTAAGGGTAGCTTTAAACTTTTCCAACGGGATCTATTAAACCGTGTCTTAACCCTTGCATACAGCTCACCACCACGAACTACATGTTCACTATTCCTCGGATCATACACGTTGTAGAACTCTTGGTCATTCTCGTAGCCAGCTACAACATCACTTTTATTGCAACGACCAAATTTTTCCTTAAAACTTGCAATCTTTTTCTCCTCTAACCGAGGATCTGTATCCAGGATTGCTAATCCAAACGCTGTATCGAATACAACAGCTTCGCATTCTTCACTACTCATATCGGAGTCTAATCTCTTTGGGGTGACATTACGGTTTCCTCAATTTCTTTGTGACAACAACGTCTCTCATCTTTAACTTTGAAAAATTCATCGAGTGCTCTTATCCATCTTTCCAGAAGTTCCGTTGATTCAGCTCTAAAACTGAGTGTCTTATCTCTTGTATAAAGATTAAAACCCTTTTTCTGGAATAGCCCGGTAACTTAAAACATCAAATCGTAATAGCACATCCACAGCTTCTCTTTCATCTTTCGTCTTATAATAACTAAGCTGACCTTTTCGAAGTACGCACCAATAGACGTGATCACCACTAGGCCACCACCAATGGGCGTGTGTTGGTGGACTACCTGTGTAAGAATAAGGTTGTTTGACTTTGCTAATATCTGCAGCACTAACGTAACCTTTCTTTTCAAAAACGAAGAGAATAAGATTTGATCTGCCTCAACTATAGCGCACTTCCCATGTTAAATGTATTTTCTATTACGAATGCGACAACAAAAATACAAAATATGGCGATTATGATGATAAGCACTAGATATACAGATGGTTAATTCTACGGCTGATTTAAATGCTTGAATAAATGAATCATTCTAAATTCTTTGGTTTAACTCTTGTCCCTCAAAATTCGATTAATCAATAACCCAATAAGTAAATTCTATTGGCGAGGGAAAAGGGATTCTCAAATAACAGATTGAACAAACGGTGATTTACGGTAGTTATTCTTAAAGAAGTACTTGTCAATGTCCATCCATAATAACATCCCAAATAGTTATGTAACAGTATCCCTTGTGTCATGCACCGAACATGGTTCTAGAATCAAAGCACCGCTTGACATCATAGGCAATAAACAAAGCGGTCTATAGACTCAAAAAAATTAGGCACAAGTATAACGAACAATCATGAGAGGAAAGAAAAAAAAAATAGAAAACAACTAAAACGGAGATAAACCCCGGGAGCTTGCGATTGGGTATCTGTCTGCAGTCAATCAATTGCGGTATAAGGAGAATTCTGATAACTTCTTTGGTATTATAGCATCGACAGTGGCTATCGGTAAATAATACTTCTAGGCAGGGTATAGTAAAAGAGCAGAAGATTATTTCACATGGTTGTCATTTTGCCTTATAGTGCACCGACCGCCAAGTTATCATGAAGTGCTTGCTGAAGTGCTCTCTTGTCGTTTGCGATGGGTATTGTTTGAATTGTTGTTGTGAAATGCAAAATTATTTGTTGAAGTAAATGTAGACGAAACCCTAGAAGAAGGTATTGTAGCGGCTGATCTCGATGTAATACCACTTGCAGAGTGGGAGAAAATTGGCGAGGAATCTCCTGAATTAGAAGAATCCGATGCGACTCTACTACTTGGCTTCCTTTTCGACGAGGATCTTCTCACACCTGGTAAAGTACCAGGTAAAGTAGAGGAGGGATAGGAAGATGCAACACCACCATAGAAACTACTTCTCTTACCATGGGCAGCATTAGATCCGGGTGTACCTAACTGAGAAGTGGATGAGTTACCGGCAGCTCTTTGTTTGCCCACTTTTAAGGGGAGGACGGAAGCGTTGTTACTTCCATTTGGATTTTTAGCTTCTAAAGCTACCAATTCAGGATCTTGAGTCAATGCTTCAAACTCCGGTGGGATCTTTAACTTCATTTTTCCGCATATTCTAATACCATGTTTTTACTTTCTTTGTATAGCTGGACCCATGATGGCAGATCCAACTGTTGAGTTAAACTATTGCACTTGGATTCCAGATATTTTACGCGAGCCTCTTCCACCTGCTGTAAATTAACATGTTTAGAATCATATTCCAAAAGTTTAACATCAAAACTTTCGGCCTCTTCAAAGACTTTTGCGTATGATTACGCTGTTCTAATTTCAAATTTTCCAATTGTTCACTCAGTGTACTAATCTGTGAACCATAGTGGTTTTATAGTATTGATGCGAATCTAATAATGCATCGTACTGCGCTTGCACCATCTCCATTTGTTGTCTTAATGTAGCTTCTTCATTGGAAGAAGTCTCCCATTTCTTCTGAAAGGAAGTTTTCTCCTCTTCCAACAAATCATGGTTTTCTTGTACGAAGCCAATTCTTCTTCAACGTCTTTCAGTTTTCTAGTCTTACGATTTAACATGGATACCAAGTTCTCATTTTCATGCTTAAGTGATGCACTATTCTCCAACAATTTGGATTCTTTCTGTTGTACGGTATCCAATTTATCTAACAAGTTCTTGGATTGTACGGTCAATTGCAAGTTCGTCGATGTCAAAGTGTCTATCTGATCATGCAGTGATTCTATAACTCTCGTAGACAACATACTACCATTTTGCTTTGGTATCGAATTATCCTTTACAGACTGTGTTCTTGCACCAACATCGGCACTTTCCTCATTCTTTTACCCGCTGGCGAACCTTTGTTAATCGATGCCATAAAGATGCTATGATTAGGCGCCAATTTTGCAGGTGAACCTATACTCTCCGGAATAAACACTCGAGGTGGAGATTCTAAAACCTTCTGTTCCATCGTGCTGCCACTACTCTCTCCTCCACTGTTCCCTGAGTTTACCTCGAAATCGTCGGTCATTTTTCTCGTCAATATTCTTCAAGGTCTTCAGGGAGCCTGTAAAGAACCTCAAAATGTAATCGATGTTTTAAGTGCCTAAAACCAAACAGCTTGTTCTCTTAGCCTCGAGAAGATCACTTTTAGCTTACGATCTGCTTGTATGCTTTAATTTGTTTACACCATCTTGATTTTTTCACTTGACGTAGCCTTGCGCAGAATATCACCTTCTACGCAATAACGTTAATAATGATAATCTCCAAAATACCCATTTATCATCAAAATAGCCGCCAAAGACCCTATTGAACGCTTGTAAACACTTCAATTAGTATCATAGAGCTTTGTTAATGTTCATTTAAGTCGATATACCTTCTCTGTTGTTGAATTCTTTATATTTGACCGATTTTTACTTGGCCGACAGCATGCGAAACAAGGATTTGTCAGAAACACAATAACTAGAGATTCAACTAAGTTTCCTTCCGGCAGAATATAAGCCCTTTAAGCTCTAGCTCTCGTGTACTGGGCATCATTTTTCACTCAACTAAAGCTTTTAAATGTCTTTATCAGCTATCACAACTATTCGTGAAAGAAGAGGACCTAATTTGAACATAGTTCTGACGTGCCCAGAATGTAAAGTTTATCCTCCTAAGATAGTTGAAAGGTTTAGCGAAGGTGATTGCGTTTGCGCCTTATGTGGACTGGTTCTTTCGGATAAATTGGTTGATACCAGGTCTGAATGGCGTACATTTTCCAACGATGATCAAAATGGTGATGACCCCAGCCGTGTCGGCGAAGCTGCCAATCCGTTATTAGATGGAACTTCTCTCTCAACAAGGATTGGACAAGGTGAAACTGGTGATTCCAGGGTCACAAGGGATTTAAACAGAGCTCAAGGCAGAAATGTATTGGATAAAAGGATAATGAAATACAGGCTATTTTCATTAAAATTACTATGCTATGTGACGTAGCAGAACTACCCAAGATCGTGAAGGACAGTGCCAAGGAGATTTACAAATTGTGCTATGAATCTAGAGCTCTCAAGGGTAAATCCATAGAATCACTGATAGCAGCAGCTATCTTGCTAGGCTGCAGACGTGCCAAAGTGGCAAGAACTCTAACGGAAGTACAGTCAATGATCCACGTTAAAAGGAAGGAATTCTCTAAATCTTTGAAACTTATGAGTTCAATTCTGATGGAAAAGTCTGCAGATGGTATCATCAAAATCAATAGAGGTGATATGAATGGTGCCACAAACTTATCTTATATACCAAGGTTTTGCTCTCATTTAGGTCTACCGATGCAACTGACAACAGCATCGGAATACACTGCTGGTAAGTGTAAGGAGATCGAAGAAATTGCTGGTAAAAGCCCAATTACCATTGCCGTTGTCGCCATATTTTTCAATGTGTTGCTCTTCAAAATGCCATTAACGGCAGCAAAATTGCAAAGGTTTTACAGGTTACTGAAGGTACGATTAAATCGGGTTACAGGAGTCTTTACGAACATCGAGATCAAATGGTGGATCCGCAGCTGTTGTACAGCGGTACCATTTCACTTGATAATTTGGAAAAATTGGAGAAAAAAGGGATTAATAACATTAAAAGGTATACCTTAGTGCGTTTTTTTGTTTAATTTTTATTTTAATTTAATTTTTGCTTTATTTATGTATATTCGATTATGATACAAAAGATACTTTCACCTTTTATTATTCTTATCATCATTGTTATGTTGTTGTTATGTTCATATTACATTCCCATACCAAATTGTTTTGCCATCTGTTCCATCTGTGGATCTTGCATCATCTTCATCATTTCGTTCATATCAGGCATACCTCCAGCGCCAGGGAAGCCACCAGCAGCGCCACCAAGCATATTCTGCATGTTTCTCATTAGACTAGGATTCTGCTTTAATCGCTGTTGAGCTTGTTGCATCATTTGTGGTGTCATCTTCGGCATTCCCGGCATGTTTGGCATACCTGGAATACGTGGCATACCACCACCACCACCTTGAGCCGCTTTAGTAGACTGCGCCATTCTAGCCATCATTTGTTGCTGCATTAAAATCATTTCTACTTCAAATACAGATGTACCTGACCCCTTAGCAACTCTAACAAGCCTGCTTGGCTGATCTACAAAGATTCTACCATCTGACTCTAATTCCTGTTTCGTCATTGAATCCAACACATAGACCATCTTCTTCATCTTCTGTGAAGTTTCTTCTTCACCAACCTGGCTCATCATATTCCCCATTCCTGGAATCATCTGTGCTATATTGGATAGCGGTCCCATTTTCATAATAGTTTGCATTTGTTTTTAAAATCTAGCAATGTAAATTTACCCTGTTGTAAATTTTCCATTGTTGCCTTCGTATCCTCTGTATTAGAAACCGTCTGAAACTGTTCCAAAAGTGATTCAATATCACCAATACCTAATAATTTGGAAATGAAAGATTTGGGAGAAAATTTCTCCAGATCGTGGATATGCTCACCGGTACCAATAAATATGATAGGAGTATTTGTTGCTGCCACAGCTGAAATCGCACCACCACCTTTAGCATGTCCGTCCATCTTAGTTAATAAAATTGCACCAAAGTCTGCAGATTCTTTGAATGCCTTGGATTGCTGTTCCGCAGCTTGACCAATTGACGCATCCAGGACCATTATAGTTTGACTTGGATTTACTACCGCAGAAATTTCCACCATCTCTTGAAAAGTGCCTCCTCTTGATGATGTCTACCAGAAGTATCTACAATGATAACTTCAAATTTTTCTTTCTTAAACTTGGCAATACCTTCTGCAGCTACCTTAACGGGATCTGTATCTACATAGGACCCATAAAACGGTATATGCGCTTTAATTGCGTTTTGTTTTAATTGATCAAATGCACCCGCACGGAAAGTATCTGCACATACTAACCCAACTTTAAATCCTCTTCTAGAGTAATACACGGCTAACTTTGTACACGATGTAGTCTTACCTGAACCCTGCAATCCGACAAACATGATCACATTGGTCTTCTTCTTCTTTGGCTGGAATGGATGCTCGCTTTTGCAATCTACCAAATCACATAACTCGTCAAAACGGTCTTTTGAATCAATTTTTAGTCTGCGCATTCGTAGTAGATTTGTTACCACTTTTGAATCCAACAATTTACTCCTTAAATTATTTCTAAGCTTAGAAACCAGCTTGATATTAACATCCGATTCTAACAGTGCCGTAACAATTGTCTTCAACATAACATCAACGGTCGTAGCGTAATCATCCTGCGTATTGGACAAGGCACTATTAACTGCAGTATTAATCCTCTTACCTAAATCTGCCAACACCATCTTAAATCCAAACAACTTTCAACGGTATTTCTATCAATCTTTTGATGTAAAGTCTTCGGAAGTCGAGGAACTTTGACTTCCAATTTTTTTAACATCAAGAACCACTATAAGGAAACCCACCTTTACTAACTTAAACGGTCAAAGTCATGTCAAACGGATCAAATAGTTTGGCTCCTAAGCAGTTCAATTGGAATGTTTCAATACATCACTGTATTTGATCCTAGTAGAAGTCACGGTGAAGACGATATACATCAACAACTACTCCTATATCATTCCTTTATCGGATCTGAAAACTCTTTAAATGACAAGTTGAGCCAAATTGGTGTGATCCAAGGACTATGGTCGCTCACAAACTCTTTAAGTAAAGAAGATGAAAAGCAAGAGAAGGTTGTTCATTTACATGGGAAAATTCTTATGATAATCCGTGTAGAATCGAGATTTTTCATATGTTTAAGTATGTCAAAGGATGACAATTCCATCAATCATCAGTTCTATTTGTCACATTTATGGCACTGCTATCGATTTTTACGCTTTGGCATAGCACTTTTACCTCTATATCAGATGCTAGAGAATTGACCAATTTACTCAATGAACATTTCGTTCCCTTCTGGTGCGATCTACTAGTTAAACCGGATACTATCATTAAAAAGGCATAACGGGTCTTTTCATCAGTCTCATAAGATGGCAGAACTAGAATTCGCACATTGTGATCAATCCTGGGAGTCATTAATAAATCAAGATATTCTCCTAGAATCTGAGTCTTATTTAGGAATTAAAGATATTCTAGTATACCATTTACCGAAATTCGAACAAAGTCCAGGCTATAAGACGTACGGATTGGTTCGAAATTTTTCTAATGATATCGATTTTGTCACTAATATTTCCAATTGGATTTATCATTCTCATGCCCTTTATGACAATTTATCATCCCATGTATTAGCCAGTAATACACATTATAAGGAGACTCCAGCCGATATTACCGCCACTAGCACTTCTCCAAATAACGTTACAAGTCAAGCCCGGACCATCGTCCCCGCCTTAACTACGACGGGTGAAACTATTTTGCATAATCTAACGTTACCCATTTCGCTTGCCTATGATGCCGTACAAGAAGTAGGTACTACTACCGGAATATCTAATAGCATATCCCTTTTATGGATTATCTACCAAAATGGAACCCTTCAGTTATGACTAACATGTTTGGAGGGAACTCTCCAAAAAGATTGTACCAAAGTTCCTCCCAAGGCTATTTAATTTCACCATTACATAGCAATGGATTACCTGGAAACTATAGACAAAGAATCGTAAGAAGTCGGGCCGGAACTCCAGATAAAAGGATTATCGTTGCATCTTTGGTACTATCGTGACGTCCTGGTATGTGTGGTAAGCGAACCAGATTTCGATAAAATCCAGGATCAACAGTATCTGGAAGATTTAAGCTATAAACTATCGTGTAGCATGGAAAAGTTCTATGCTACAGCATTCCCTAAAGAAAAGTACGAACAACCACAACAGAAACAGCAGCAGACTCAACCACTATCGACCCAATCCCATAACAAATTAGACCCAATCGGATTTGCTCTAATGGATAAGCGTACGAACCAATTCCACTGTTCCATACCATCTTGGCCCCTCTGCAACGAAACCAAATCTCACCGTTACGGTACCTTTCTAGATTCGATGCCACGCGATAAATTGTGGGAACTACAACAGGAACTAGTGCAATTTTGCAGAGTCTACAAAATTCTAGACGTAAAAAACTCTACATCTGAGGAACGTCTCATTCGTCTAAGCAATGGCCTAGTATGTTTTATTAAAGATTGCCCCGATGAGATAGCTCTAATAGTAGGTAATTGGTTTGACGAAACATCGCACAGTGGTCTCACTCTAATATCAGACCTTGGCCCCTCGGCCATTCGTTGGTGGAATCAAAGAAACCCGCCAGGTTAAACCAAGCTAATTTCATAAATTTTCGTAAATTCATTGTAGTTCTGTCATTATGATTCTAATCGTTGCATATCTCACCAGAATACAAATCATGAAGAAGAAGAAATTCCTGACAATTAAGTGAGCGCCTCGATTGAAAGCGTACTGGAACTATATCATCATCTGTCGGTGGTGGACCCAGCGGATAACTTACCGGTTCGCTATAATATGCAAACTTAAACACTTCTGCCAACTTTTGTAAAGAGTGTTTATCAACACCAACCTTACAACACTTATAATGATCCGACCGCATGACGAAAAGGCGTCTTTATACCACCGCTACAAGCAAGACTTCCAAAGCAGCACTGGGGGATCACGGATCCCGGAGTACTTATATTTATAATTTTGGTGTTTAGTTGGACTAATTTTAAAAGTTATCACCCTAATACCTGTTATCATCGAGACAGTGTGTCTTTCCTTTCCCTTCTCTTACCATTCGCAGACATCTAGATATGTCAGCTTCATCTATTGATAAGATTTGAGCGCGATGAGGCGGGGTGAAATGTCGGTTTCAATCTGCAACGGAAAATCCGTTTCGATTGAATCATTAGCAAAACAGCTCACTTCCGAAGTCAAACAGGGTCGCGATACCACCGAGTGAAAACATATCATCCTGCCAAGTACCAATTAAGGTATATCACAGCTGACTGCTAATCACTCATACAACAATTTTTTCGCAGTAATCAAGGTGCAATATGTTCTTTGCAGGTAAATGAAAGGCTTGCCCACAGTTTTCCGAAACGAAAAAAAAAAAAAACAAAACAAAAACAAAAACAAAAACAACCAAAAATAGAGATTGATAATTTTATCGATAGATGTGTAGAATCTCCATGTTTTTACGCTACGGGCCTACATATGATACTCCAGATGTTTTCTTATCTTAAACAGCTTCTGTGAGACTCTCACCGTCACTATGTGCGTTTTAATCTGAACGGTCATTAGGGCTCTCTAAATCAACATATTTGGTGTAATTAAAATGATACTCGTGCGCATCAATTTCTGCGAGCAAGGGAAGGAGATTTACCCTTGCTGGATCTCTCAATTTGTCCTTGCCTCTTCTCCAGATAAATTTATAGCCGAAATACAACCCAATATTGATAAAGACCATAAGATATGAAAAAGGAATTCTTTACAACTCCATAGGGAGGAAAAAATACGGTATAGCCCTGAATGCAAACCATAGAAGCTGCGCATATGATTCCCGTGTACGCCGGCCAAGGTTGCCACCATGATTTAAAGGGTAACTTGGGTAAATTGTGCTTATTAGCTTGATATACTCTTCGAAAAAAGGTAAGTCACACATAGAATGACGAAATTTATCAATTGAGATGTCGTGATCAAATTGATAAGCCAATTGAGAACGACAGCCGAATTATCGTTCAGTTGCAAAGTGATAAGAACCCCAACACATCGATACTGCCATGGCGAATATAGGAGTCCCCTGTGGTGTACAACGTGCAAATATTTTGGGAGCGTACCCCTCAAGTGCCAAGCCGTAAAGAGTACGCGATGAGCAATATGTATATGCATTACCTGAGGAGAAAGCCGCCGTTATCAGAGCTGCATTCACAATATCTGGTAATACGCGAATATGCAAATGTTTCATGGCGATCACATAGGGCGAGGAGCCTGCTCCTGGGCGTGATTCGTTAATTGCCGCCGTTAGGTCCGGATCATTAGGTGAGCATAAAATACCAACACACAAACAGCTCCCCAGAAAAGAACCGTCAACCTCACAAAGACCTGTTTAAAAGCTTTTGGCATCACTTTACGTGGTAAAATCACTTCCCCTGCCAACATGGAAACATACTCACCACCTGCTACAGTGAAAGCCGCTTGAATAACACATGTCAAAACCCTTGGAAATGACCTGAGGCGTTCGATCCATGTCCATTAGGCCAGTATTTTTAAAAGGAACTTCACCGTAATAACGGAACCCGTAACGGTCATGACGCGGGTTACCGCCTAGCATAGTAACAAATGTAAAAAGTAGAGGCCAATGGCTAAGACAATTTTGAAAGAAGCTAACCAGAACTCTGCTTCACCATAATAACGTACTGTACATAAAGAAATCACCCCATAAAGCGCCAGTTGTACCACTAAAGGTATCGCAGCATTGTAGTCATCTCTCAGTAATGAATAATTGTGTTTACAGAAACTATCTCAAAAGGAATCTGGACGCATTCCAAAACCAAAATTCCAACTCGCCATAACGCCAAGGGAATCATCAACACACATATGCGCCAGTCTCAGGAATGGCGAACTGATAGGTAAGAAACATACCATTTCAGCTGTGCATACAGTAATGCACATGATGGGTATACACCAAATGGCAAATCCAATGAATAAGTTCGCGGCCCCGCCATGATAGAGCGCCTTACCAATAGATACGAAAAGTGCGGTACCAATGACGCCTGAAATTGAAATTAATTGAACATGGCGGTTTCTCAATTTTCTCTGCACGTGCCTCGTGGATCTTTCAAACCTCACCACACCTCCATTTTCGACCTCACTACTCTCGCCTACTTCGGTATTAACACTTTCTATCCATGGCAATTTCTTGGGAGGAGTGCTTTGGTCGAGCAATTTCTGCAGATTGACCATCTCCACTCGAAGATTGATCTGATTAAACGGAGTGGAGGGATGCGACAGTAGACCAAACCCTTTCGAAGAAACGAGATTCAACGGGGTATAGCGATATAAATCAGAAAAAAGTTAATAGTAAATTTCCCGTAGTTAAGTGCCTCTGAAATTTTCTTCAACTATATGCGCTTTTCCCACTTATCTTACGGTGATTATGTGGCGCTAGCCGTTCGGGGACACATGCAGGGATTTTCACTTATGGGGCTAATAACGTGACTACTGATAAATAAGTAGACGAACAGAAAATGCGCCTACTTTTGATTCCAAAACTGTAGTACAGGTGATAACTACGAGAAATTAGCCGCTGTCGTGAAAAGGTGCAAGTAGATTATCTTCCTACTTATCACGTGACAAATACATAATGTAAGGGTGTTAAGCTTTAGCCGCTAAGAACAGGAAGGCCGCTGAAATCTCAACCAGCTATTAAAGGAGACAAGAGCTTATAAGAAAAGGGTGAATTTCCACTCACTTCCCCAACACTTCTGAAAGTTTGAGAGACAATAATAGAAAACAGCCAAAGTTTCTAGGGTTTCTACATTTAAGATTTGCTGAAGAACTGACAAAACAACATCCTAATATGGTTCTATCGAGAAGCAGTTTACATCCCAACAGGTAAAGTTTTCTCGTACTCGAATTCAGGTGCAATGCGAAAAACAGTTATTGTTGAGGACAATCCCAAAGCAACTCGTACCTTGCTACTCAGAGTGAACAGAATTGCTCATAGGGATCAATGGTCTACTACTAGTTTCTGATTGAGCACCCTCATCAATCAATTGAACTCATGCAATTCATCAATATACTCTAAAAGACAAAAACAGGGCACCTATAAGATTCACGTTACACGAAACTAGTGGTCAAGTGATCATATTTCCCCATTGGTATTTTTCCCTTTTTTTCACTCTTCGTAAATAAGAACGACAGCTACCAAAAACTTCACGAAAGTAACATGAAAACACACAAGGAAAGACTATATGTCCTAAGCAGACCCCTTTATTGGCAAAGCGAGATAGTGATTCGACTGAAGTAATATAGAACAGGTATATTTGTATCCTGCTTTGTCTTTTGATTTTCTTTAATCACTGATTTACCTCTTTCAATCTCCAATGAACATGTTGGACGACATATGGGGCCCTGGACCTGAAGTTTCGCAGAATTCGGATAAGGCGAGTCAAGCTAAATCGACCTTGGATAAAATATTGTCCCAAGAGAATAGTGAAGAAGGAGAAGATCTGTGGGTGCAGTTAGTACATCTTATTGCGGATTATGAACCTGGCGATGAACAACTGAAGGCGTTTGAAGAACTTTTAGCCCAAATCGGAGACGAAGTTAACGATAAGTCACGTACTGGTTTAGCACTAATCCACTATGTGATCATTTATGATCACGCTAGTTATATTGAACTTTGCATAGGTACCGTTTAAACATGAATCTTTTGGATGATGTAATAGGGTATTCACCGTTGATGTGGGCGTTCCATTTAAATAGACAAGATTGTTGCATCGAACTTTTCTCCTTTATCGAGGAATTGGAATTTGATATGAAAAACAAGGAAGGGTTGACCGCTTGGGATATCGTAATTCCCGGTTCTTCTATTAGCGAATTCTTAGATCAAAACAATATCTTCCAGTACAAAACAGCACTGTGAATAGTCCTATAACGATAGAGGAAGCTACGCCTGACCGTAGTTTGGATTTAAAATGACAGATATGTCATTAGAGGATGAGCCTGGCGCTAGAGGGGCTGGTGGCCACCGTGGATTCGGTTCATCTGATGATTTTGATTTCGACAAGTTAGTGAAAGATCAGTATTTCGAATTTGAAGATTTTGACGTTCCACAAATTCTGGACCTTTTGGTATCATTACCGAAGAAGTACCCTCACATCACGACATATCCCGCGGGCTTTTATTTCAGTGCATTAGGTATGCTGACCACAAGATGGAATCGCCTTCATTAGTGGATTCGCTGGTACATCTTTCAATAACGAGAATTATCTCCAATTTGTCCAGTGACTTGGTGCCTTCTGAAGAGACTACCGGTGACATAGTGGTCCAGTCTTACTGGTTCAGTTCCATCTCCTTCCTCTACTATTATTTGTGCAGAGATGAGGGATTCTTTAAAAGAAACCCGAAATGCTTACAGGATTTGGTCAATGGTATGCATTCTCTTATGGTGGAGCTGATTTTGTCAATTCATACTAGATTGATGCCATTGATAGAGCCAACATTATTGTCTTACACCACCATTGAAGATGTCAAACAGACCATGTACAAAGAGATTGGAACATCTTCAAGAAGAAGAGACCGGGCAAACATCGCAATGCCGATGATAAAACGAAAGGCGTCCCATTCTACGACGACGAGATGCTAAAGCACTTATATCCTCCATCTCTAAAGGAACAAATGAAGCTTTCTCCGATGAAATTAGTGCAAATATTCGGTGCTCTGGCCTACGTTTTGGAATTGCATCAGATCCATCCATTGCTACGACAACAGTTTTATCAACTGCTATAAGTTGGTTTTCCACTACACTTTTAATAGGCTAATGAGTGAAAAGAAAAGAAGTACCTGAGTAGGGCGAGAGCGATACAAATCAAATTAAATTTATCTAGTTTGGAAAATTGGATCAAGAACAATGACTTGCTTCCTCCAAAACCAGTTCTTATAGATGATTTTATGTGGCAAAGGTTTCCTTTTACTCTAGTCAAAGATTTAGGCGATATAGATCTAGCCAATCCCCGATAAGAAATGTTGCTACTTACAAACCTGTGGATACCGATGGTAATAATTCCTTTATTTATGATCCAACAAACTCTTTATTCTACTATCAGTCGCTACATCGAATTGCTCAACTTCATTTGGCTCCTGTTAATCAACTTCTGCAGTGGTTACAGGTTGCGACTTCCCTGGAAAATGAGGAGTCTCTGGATGAGACATCCGGTTTACTCTCTTCACTAACCCCTGCAACTTTTGAAGTCTATGGAAAGGTACAACTATGAAGTTGATGAGCATAAATTTAAGTCTCCATTAAAGAAAAAATTAGCAGCCATAGTAAAATCTCAAAATGTTAAGTGTGAACCATACTTAACCGAAAGGCAATTACCGCTGTTAGTTTTACCAACTATCGCAGAATTGACAGATACCTATACCTATAGTTCTGATAGCGAAAATTATCTACCTATTTTGTCAGTAGAAATTCAAGATGCAATGTATGATATCCACGATGAAAATACGAGGTTGCATAGAGATGAAGCAATTGCTTTAGCTCACAGAAGGAACTTTGAAGAAGATGGAGGGATGAGGAAAAACTAATAATGATGATGATAAATATAATGATGATGATGATGATGATGAATCAAATGAAAAGGATATAACGGGAATGCTCAATTTGAGAGGTACCAACGGCTTTCCAAAAGATGAGGGTGATGTGGGTGATGCGTATTTCAAGGAAATTAATGCTCCATCTGCTATTGCGCATCGTCCAACTTGGGCGGACAATCCAGAAGTTGAGGCTAATCCATGGTGAAAGTAAAATAGAGAAACGTTAAAAACTAAGCGAACGGAAATCTAGGTTCTCAGTGTGCTCTTAAGATCCTTTCCTACATACTATTACTTTAGTTAGACAATTTTTTAACGGAGAAATTTTCTCCTTACTTCCACATTCACATCTCTAAATATATACATAAATATACGAATACAAATTTGGCATCTTTATTAATTCCAGATGGTTAACCAAACTTTCCGAGAATAGGAAAATCCATAAGAATAAGAGGAAGAGTGACTGACAGCTACATTAAAGTGGAATTGAAAAGATTTACCATTGACATTGTGTAAAGTGGAAATACCAGTTTTACCCTAACGTGTACCTCTTCGTCTTCATCTTCCCTACTTCATTTTGAGGATCCAAATTGAACATTGGTGGGCCTACAGCGTTATTTGCAGATGTACTCAACCCGTGAATATCATTAACACTTTGCCAACCAGATTCATGATGTGGTAAAACCCTTGTTCAGAATTATTGAATCCCATTTCGTCCAGTTCTGAGAACCTTGTCTCGTAGTTAGGCTGCGAACCTGAACCTGACGGACGATGCTGTTGTTGATAATGCGGAGCAGAATGCTTTCTTGTAGTATTTGGGGCTATAGTCATGGATGGATTTTGCACAGAGGCCCCCGATACAACAAGATATACAAAGCTTTCAACCGACCACTCGTACCATATCAATCTTTCTTGCAAAGAATGATTACGCGACATGAAGACCGACAATTCGGTATCATCTGCTATTGGGAAGGGTTGTCTTAAAGGAAAAACTATGGGTGACCATGAATAAAGTCCCGGGTATGAAAAGACTTGGAAAATTTACTATCCGATAAATCTTTTGATCCATGACCACCTTTCAAAGAATCTGTAATCTGTATTTGATCTATTTTTTTGGAATGAGGATCTACGAGAAAGTTCACTTCTCTGTAAGGAAACCGTATCCAACCCACAATCATCAGGTAGAGTTGACAAAATCGTATCGTTGTATAGTCTTGAAGAGAAAACCCAACTATACCATGCATTTCACCCCTATGCTTTACTTTAAATTCTGTAAGTGAACTTTTGAGAAAAATCAGTATCCAAATGACTATTTCTTAGTGGATGCTCAAATGACCATATTTCGTTAATTCTTGACGAAAGAATACAGTAGGGAACATTATGCATTATCCAAGGTGAGTCTTGCACCTCTGATACCTGGGATAAATTTTGTAAAATTAATGGCGATGAAACGGGAGCCACATAGGAGGCATAAGATTGTGGTATAAAAATCGTCGAAGCCTTGGAATGATTTTTTCTATTTCCCACAGACACTCTGGTGCTAATTCGTTACATCCAAAGGACCCTAACAGTTCACTTATACAAAGATCAACTTTCAATGAACTATCCTCCCAGTGCAACATATCCTCCTTAACAATTTTAACTCGATTGTCCCAAAATCGTAGTTCCTCTTTGTAAATATAAGCATGCCTGCGCATTTTTTCCAGGGCAACCAATTGAACTTGATTCCAAATATTAAAATTTTTACAATTTGTACAGTTCTATCCACTAGTGGTCCTCTACCGGCACCAGCCACAAGAATAACCAACGGTGAATTTTGGTCGTAATGGTGGGCCTTCAGCAAATCCTTCAACGCCTCTTGAATAGCAGTATGGTAAGAATCATATTTCACCGTATCCTTTTCAAAAATCGAATAAACTTGATTTGATAGCGATTCTGAGTGAGGTTTTAGAGGTGGCATCAATTTCGGTGAATATTGATCCACTGTCGATTCATTGTAAACGATAGATAAACTATTGCTCTTCAAATGGTCTTGTTTATCATTTTTCCTGAAAACAAACATCTTATCGCCTTTCTTCAACAAATAATTGATATATTCCAAATACGCACTTTCACCACCTTTCACTGCACCTGCATATTTTTCCATACCATGTAGAATGATACACAGCTCACCATTCATGTTTGCATGCGAATTACCATTTAACCTCTGAAATTTCTGGATTAAGTGTTGATTAAATTTATGCAATACCGGGTATTGATACTGATTTGTTGCAAAATCGAAGACGATATTAATAAACAGGAAACTGGTTCACATAACCATCTATTTAAGACGTGAGATGGGGTTTTGATCCTTGGCACCGCCAACGAGACGCTTAACGAACGATGGTAATCACACAATTTTCTAATAGTATTCCAAAGTTCCCACGTAGCCAGCGGATCACTGTCTTCATATAGCGGTAAGGAGATCGACAACAATAGTGGAGAAGGCCCTGAGACAACCTTGTGGTTCAACAATTTGGCTATCACCTGTGAATACCTTTGCAATTCAGAAAGATCACGTGGTGGTGCAACTATCAACTTGTCTATACCAACAAACCTTGCGTATTTGCACTCATTGAGTAAGACTTGAAATGACATCTCCCTGACTGAAACATTTGGTGATTCCAATTCTAACCATGAGGATAGTAGTCCGATGTACGCAGGTGAGTCGTTGCTACCATTGGTATTTTTAGCATTAGTAGCGTTAAATGGTGGAATACAGAGATCTTGCAATTGAGGCTCCGAAATTTGTAGGACGCTGTGATCCACAGATTTGCACTCCTTTTCAAACGTGCTAAACTGTCGCCTTACACTCTCCTATATCTAGAATTTGTAATCGGCAGTAAAACGTAGTCATAATTATTAGGCAACCGATTTTCACCACTGGTGCTACTGGCAGCACTACTGCCGTCTAATGAACCACTTTTCTTAGCAACTTTGATGTCATTATCATTCTCCAATCTTTGGCCATGTTCGAGGCTATTGTCAAACTTAACACCAACAAAGACGTTACTGTGCATCCTTGTATAGGTAATGTGCACTGTATTTACTCAAGGATCCGAGCAATGGTTTCAAATCAAACTGAAAAAAGATGCAAAGGGATGTAAAGCTGACAAAAAAAATATATAAAATGAACAGAAAACTGAAGAGCCACCAGATAAAACAAATAACAACGAAGGCAAGTAGAATTGAAGCAACTAAACAATTCTCGACCTCTCAATCGCAATTGATTTTGTCTTGCTACTCTTGTGTCTGCAAAGCAGAAAAAGAAAAATGTCAAGGACGTAAACTTTGCTTCGATCGCTCCAGGAGATCGATCGACAAAGAAAAGGTGAAAACAAAGGCTATTCTGATACAATTGATATTAAGATAGCCAAATTCCGGAGCTCTGTAAATTTCAATCGGAATTTCTTCGCTTCTCTAGCGTTATACTACGACACCAATTTCGAATGCGAAATCGAAAACTACTTAGAACCGGCTAGAGGAAAATTCCTGCAAAAAGGAAACCAAATAGAAAATAATAATAAGAGGTAAGAACCCTGAAATAAAACAGCCGGTGAAATCAATGCCTTCTAATAGGATTAGATCTTACAATTATACTTATTTGCAAAATGTCCTTTAAAGTAGAATTGGCTGATAACGAGTTGATTAAGGTATACAAGAAGTATTATGGTGTGAGCTAATCGCACAAGCACTCAGTGAAGTAATAATTTCCTCTGCATTTTCATCTGTATCGTCTTCAGTGGGATGCAGTTCAATGAAATCACACTCCTGTAATCCGTGTAAAGTATTTTCAACTAGGTTAAATATGCTGAAATACCATATGGAGATGTATC
Source organism: Zygosaccharomyces sapae (assembly GCA_900465325.1). Classification (NCBI taxonomy): domain Eukaryota; kingdom Fungi; phylum Ascomycota; class Saccharomycetes; order Saccharomycetales; family Saccharomycetaceae; genus Zygosaccharomyces; species Zygosaccharomyces sapae. Next base: position 82,966 of record UEGL01000044.1, on the reverse strand, counting down.
TTTAAGTCTATAAGAGCTGGGATTTGCATGAACACTATGATAAACAAATATATAGGCTAGCAAGATAATGCAGTCGCATTTGTCACAGCAGCACACGCACAAATTGAGGTTTCATGAACCTAGCTTTTCTACATGTTTACTCCATTGTTAAAAACTAAAACCTTTTCGGACACGCTATCCGGACAAACGCTGTCGCGAGGTCCCTTGCAGACAAAAAGAAATACTAAACGTCTTAAATAAGAGAAGGAGTTTTGGAATCGTTTTATTGATGTTTTGAAGAAAAGTTCCAACGGTGTTTCATCTTCAAATATAAACTCCATGTTTCAAAAGTGTTTCAACTGTCCTTGTTCCAAGAAAGTTTCATGATAGAAAAGCGTGATTAATTTTTTCAGTCGTTCACGAGATTTAATTGATCTGAATACAAAACTATATGAGAATATATCGGGGCATACTGATGAGTAGTGAGGAACCCCAGCCCCTAGTAAAGCGTATCATGATTCTGCCCAGCCGATTTCCATGATGAGCGGCAAATAGCCGATCTATTGGTTTACACGGTATGTATTGTCGTATACAACGATATTTATTTGCATGTTTCTTGTGTGATTGACGATCTCCGAAATAGAGATCTTTTCACCATAGTAGAGATCTCATCGAATCCACTATAGTTAAAACTCTAAACTATAACGAAGTTCATAAGACCCTGTACCAACTAAGCATAGAGGAGCTATAGAGAAAAATAAAACAAACAGAACTAATTCAACTTCGTCTTGTTTTCTTTTTCTCTGCCCAGCCAACGGTGTTTGAGCTAAAGTCAAATCCTAATCTGAGGTCCAACATGTATCATCACCATCACACTTTCCAGGGAAGAAAACTTACAGATCAAGAAAGAGCTCGTGTTCTTGAATTTCAAGACTCTATCCACTATTCTCCACGTTATTCCGACGATACTCATGAATACAGACATGTAATGTTACCAAAGGCAATGCTGAAAGTTATACCATCGGATTACTTTAATTCAGAAACTGGTACGTTGAGAATTTTAACAGAAGATGAATGGAGAGGTCTAGGTGTTACTCAGTCATTGGGTTGGGAACACTACGAGTGCCATGCACCTGAACCCCATATTTTACTTTTCAAAAGACCATTGAACTACGAAACTGAGTTAAGAGCAGCGGCAGCAGCAGTAGCTGCTGCTCAACAACAGCAGCAACAGCAGCAGCAACAAAGTCTGCAGGCTGATGCCCAGGTAAGAATACCATGAAGCATTAACGAAACGTTTATAAGATAAATATATATCACGTTGTATTTTCCTTTTATTATTATTGTCGTCATCTCACTCGCTTTTTCCTCTGTTCAATCTCGCTATGTCCACGGTAATGGAGGTGGTAGTGATGGTAATAAACTTGAACGAGGACTCGTTAATTAAAAGGCTTTAACCAGAGAGGATTGAGAAAGGGAAGGAATGGATCCTCACGTCAAGTATCTAGACGAACTGATACTGGCGATCAAGGAGTCAAGGTTATCAAGTGGTATTGGTTCCAAAGGTTCCAAAATTTTAGCGACCCTTGTCAGGAATCTAAAAGATGGAAGAAAAATGATGAAACTTTTGGTAAATCAATGGAAGCGTTAGATCTCCTACTGCGATCAAACCCCTACAGTGAGATGGAGACTCTCATTCAGGAATTTTTACAAATTTGTGTTGCCAATTATTATTCATTGTCTCGTATATGGTTCATTAGAAGGAAGCTTGGTAATTGGTGTAAGATGAGTGTGCAGCTATATGGTCAGAGAGTTAGGATATCGATTTCGCATTGTATATCTAGAATGTTAGAAGATTGCGAAGGCTACTTAAGGCAGGCCTTAATGGGAAGGGCTGAAATTGACCAATTTTATTACTCTCTGAAGAAGCTTTGGACTATTTGCTATTGGTTCACCCAATCGGAGGGCTTTGGCAGTTCTACCACCACCCTAATAGATTCAGAATTGGGGATTACCACATGGGATTTACAATTGCAACGCTTGTTGAGGTTTGTCATCTACATCTTCGAATCGGTGAACGTTCAATCTGCGGAGTATGATTGTTTACAGGTAAGGTTTTTATCTATGGTGGTTGAGTCGCTAGCAAACGATATTCAAATCTCCACAGAAAAATAAAGTTTGTTGTTTGGTTTCTAGATCATTTTATGAAGAGGAACTACGGTGGCAACGAAGCAAGTATTGGGATTTCTAAATCTCTTCTGAGGGTTTACATAGTATGCGGTGATCGCGGATTAGTAGAAGTATTCATGGACCATTTCCCACTATCGAAATGGCTCGGAAATACTTCAATTTCACCTCTCGTGAAGAAGACGTTAGTAGTTTTAGAAAATGATTTGAAGTTAAGGGGTGTGGTCGATGGTACTCCTCAAGATATCAAACCGTTTACAGAAAACTTACAACTGGAGAATCTGCGGAAATCAATAGACCAAAAATTGCGGCGACTTCCTTCAATACAAGATAGCATAGATGCTGTAGATCCAGGAATTATTGGGAGATCAAAAGGTGATATGCCTGTATTGTTAGCTCAAGTTGCACAGTCCATTGAAAATTGTTTTAATACCCAAAACATCAGTAGAGCCGTTTCGTGGACAAAGATATTGGCACGTTTAGCATGTCTGGAATCACATATTCCAAGGCCTCTATTAAATGCTTGGACCACTTGTGAAATTTGTGATTCAAACCAACCAAAAATATATTTGAATCAATAGACCCTGATAGACCTAACTGCATCACAAGTTGTACATCTTTTCAAATCTTACAGAGGTCCTTTTGTCCAATCCCGCTTGGGAAGAATTTAGTGAATCCCTGCTGGCAGGAATTTTACTTTGTCTACAAAGAATTTTCATTCATTATCAACCGCCGAAATTAAATCACGGTTTTATTTTTGAGATTGTGGAAAAATGTTTCCATAATCCAAATAGGTACCTTAGAATGCTAAGTTCAAGATTGATACCGTTATGGAATATTACTAGTTTGCATAATTCGGAAGACCAAAACACTGCCTTTCTAATACAATTTTTACAGAATAGCAGTAAGCCTTATATGACAGAAACTACAGTTTTGACATGGGCGCAATTGACATTGACAACTAGTGGAGAAGTTTTGACACTTTGTTACTCAAATTAATCGATATGTTTAACTCGAGTGATTATGCAACCCATATTATGATGGCGTTTCAGATTAAAAATGTTGCCAAAACTTTAAATAAAACGCCATATCAATTACTTTCTCCGATTCTTCCCACACTACTGAAACAATTAGGCAAAAATTTGGTCGAGCGCAAAGTTTCCTTCTATCGGTTGACAAGGCTACTAGGATATTCTGCAAAGACTATTTTACAAATTTATCAAAGGTATATCGTTCCATATGCTATTACACAGTATAAATCTGATATATTTGGTGAAATAGCTAAAATAACATGTGATAGCGATAATCCAGAAGAAATTAACGAACAGAAGGCAGTATTATTGGATAAAAATAGCAGGCAGATTTTGCTGTAGCACTGGTAAAGCATGGTCTCGTTTCGTTGGAAACTTTAGAAACCCTCTTCCTCAATAGATTGCCATCATTTGACAAGCGCTACATCTCGGCTTATTTACCAGATTACAAGACTCTAGCAGAAGTTCTCAAACTCTATAAAATGAAGAAAGTGATGATGCTAGTGTACAAGAAAATGAGAAGATGATTTTATGTGCACTGAGATTTCTCATTACAAATTTCGACAGAGATAAAAGACATGGATCTAAATATAAAATGTTGAAGATTGGCCTGCAGAACAGGAACAATTATTCCAAAAAATTACAAGATAACATTCTTGGTATCCTCCAAATATTTTCTAGTGACATACATGATATTGAAGGAAGAACAACATACTACGAAAAATTGAGGGTCATCAATGGTATTTCCTTTTAATAAAACATGCATACAAAAATCTATTATTTCTGCCTTGGCACAAATCAGTATTTGTCTGCAGACGTGTTTAGAAATTAAAGAAATTAGATTCAACGCATTGAGATGTTGGAAACTCCTAGTCATAGTTCTGTCCGACGAAGAGTTATCTACTGTGATAGATGCTCTTTGTGTTACATTCTACAGAATTGGTCCGCTTTTAATAACAAGCTCAAATTCGTTGTTTATGAGATACTGGATCTTTTAATCAGAGACAAAGAGTTTTAGTTTTGAAGTTGAAACCATACATGACATTGAGTTTAGTTGCCAAGACCGAATTGGGAATATTGGATAGAAACAATCAATTTGCAAGAAGTGTTAATAAAGTTTTGTCAAGTACCGATTGGATGCCGATTTTCGCCGACAACCTCAAAAGTACGAACAAGCATGTAATTTATCAAAATCTTGATGATCTCCAGAGCTTTTGAAAAGAAAACAGTCAGAGCGTTCCTCCGATATCTTCTCAAAACAGGGTCCAGATGTTGGTATTGCTCTTGTATTGGGGCCTTGCTTGATACGTGCCATAAATACAAAAATACTGATAAGGAGCTTTGTCAAAAATGTGCCCAATGCATAAGTGTAATCGGTGTTTTGGATCTGAATAAACATGGATTAAGAAGAAGAAATAACATAGTTAATGAGGTATATGATTTGAGCGATGAAACCCAAACTATTAAATTTTTGATTTGGGTTATAAACGATATTTTAGTACCAGCATTTTGGCAAAGTGAGAATCCAAGCAAGCAACTTTTGTCGCTTTAGTCATGCAAGAATCATTAAAATATTGTGGATTAAGTTCTGCTTCATGGGACATCAATAGAAAAGATCTCTTTCCTAATGAAACTAAATTATGGAATAAATTTAACACCATATCGAAAACTACTCTATTTCCATTGCTTTCATCTCTTTATTTGGCACAATCGTGGAAATCGTATGTTCCATTAAAATACCCTTCCTATAGCTTTAAAGAAGGTTATACTTCGTGGATCAAAAGCTTTTGTCTCGATTTACTCAAGACAGGTACTGGTGAGGATCACCCGTTACATGTTTTGCGTCACTTATAAGGGAGGATGATGGTTCTTTATCTGACTTTTACTACCATACGTGGCTATGGATATTATCATCAATGCTGAACCAGGGAAAGGGTATGCTGTCCTAATGAACAATATCATACTTGAATTCAGATGTATTCTTGAACTAAAACTGGATGAGTTGAATCATTTGCAGATTGATTCTCTGAAAATGTGCTACCAATCCATTTTAGAGTATTCGAATACTGCAAGAAATGGGTGACCCATTTTAAACAGAGTTACAACAATAACCATGGAACCTTTATCATTAAAGAAACTAAATATAATAATATGCTTAGAAGAGTAGATGGGTTTTAAAAGAATTCCCTTCAGCTCTTCTCGCTCAGAGATCTTTAGAAACCAATTCTTTTGAAAGATCTGCCTTGTACTTGGAACAATGTTATCGACAGGAAAGCGATAAGGAAACACGAGCATTTAGCATTTTGATTCTCTTCACCGCACCTATGAGGAAATCGGAGATATTGATTCGATAGATGGTTTGCTTAAGACCTTCTCAACGGAAGATTTGATGTCCAAAATCGAAGAGCTCCAATACTCTGACAACTGGCAGATGGCTCAAAATTGTTTCACAACTTTGGGAACCTTTTCCATCGATTCACCTAGTACGACCAAAATGCTAAAATCAATGTACGACCACCAGCTTTATTCTAAGATACTATCGCAATTAGAGATCTTAACACCGAATAATTTAAGGTATCTAAATTCTGAAACTAAGGAATGGTATAGAATCGGTATGGAAGCAGCCAACCTTGAAGGAAATCTTGACTCATTAACCAATTGGATTGAAAAGTTGAAAGTTTACCAAGTATAGAAGACCCAGAAATCCTTCTTCAATATAATATTGGAAAGGCTTTTATCATGAGCATACAAATGACCCAAATAAGGTCATGAACTATATCAACAAATGCTTCAAGCTGATAGGATCACACTTTGTTGCACCTTCGGTAGCCACAACTCTACTAAAAACAAACTTTATTGATGAAACTCCACGGGCTGTACGATTTATCCCTCCTTTCGAAAAGTAGAAATGAGCTGGATTATATCAACAACACCCATATTCTCGAGTTCCGCATGAAACGTATTGGTGTTGAATTTGAACCTAATCATTATCTTTTATCTATAAGAAAGGCTTACGATTCTTTCAGAGATTCCAATTGCACAAAACAGGATCTTATCAGAACATTATTCAATACAACAAAGTTATGCAGAAATAATTCTAGATTGGACATTGCGTGCGAATCGTTGATGTTTTGTGTACAATATGAACACCAACAAGCAGAATTAGAATTCGCTGAAATATTGTGGAAACAAGGTGAAAATGATAGAGCGCTTAAATTAGTAAAAGAAATTCACCAGAGATACAAAGATGACCCTACAGTGAAGGCTCATGATAGGGCCACCGTACAGCTAAAGTATACGGAATGGTTAGACTTATCAAATAACTCGGCATCTGAACAAATCATCAAACAATATCAAAATATTTTTGAATTAGATCCTAAATGGGGAAACCATACTATTCTATTGGATTATACTACAGTCGATTACTTGAACGAAAAAAGCTGAAGGTTATGTGACAAATGGTCGTTTGGAATACAAGTCAATTTCTTACTTTCTATTATCTTTGAGAAAAATACAACAAAAGTACGCGAGACCCTTCCTAAGGTGGTCACTTTTGGCTTGATATCGCATCTGCGTCAATGAACGAGCCATCTACTTCGAGACGTGAAGTTTTACAGAGAACCACTGAAGATATATGTGAACGTATTAATGATGCCTTAAAAATTGTCCTAAGTACATCTGGTATTCTGTTTTGACGCAACTTTTATCAAGACTGCTTCATATACATCCGCCTTCTTCGCATCTAATTATGCAAATTCTAGTGAACTTGAGTGTGGAATATCCGTCTCATATACTTTGGTATATTACAGTCCTGGTAAATTCCACCTCATCCTCTAGAGTCAATCGGGGAAGCAGATTATTGAGAAATACAAAAAGCAACACAAGGTCATGATAACTTAGTGATGGAAGCTTTTGATTTAACAACCTCTCACCAGAGTTTGTCTTAAAGATGTAAAGAACGTATCAAGTAGGTCAGGTACTTCTCTAGAACGTGATTTCAAATTTAATATGCAAATGGCACCTTCTACTATGGTTGTTCCTGTTAGAATTAATTTAGAAATGATTTCCCATTGTCTTCTGATTCAATGAAAACTTATAGACCTTTCCAACCAGCGGTGACGATAGCTAGATTTGGTTCAGCATACAAGATCTTTTCTTCATTAAAAGGCCAAAACAGCTGAACATTGTGGGATCCGACGGTAATGTCTATGGGATTATGTGCAAGAAGGAAGATGTCAGACAAGATAATCAGTACATGCAGTTTGCTACCACCATGGATTTCTTATTGAGCAAAGACTTGGAAAGTACCAAGAGAAACCTTGGCATTACAACTTATTCCGTATTATCCTTGAGAGAAGACTGTGGATTACTGGAAATAGTGCCTAACGTGGTAACACTTCGATCAATCTTTGTCACCAAGTATGAAAGTTTAAAAATCAAGTACAGTTTAAAGGGACTTTACGAGAAATGGCAACACCTTCCTGAGAGAGTAGGATGAAATTTTACATGGAGCAACTACAAACCTTTCCTCCAATCTTGTACCAATGGTTTTAGAAACATTCCCAGATCCCATCAAGTGGTTCAATGCGCGAAATACGTTTGCTCGTTCATACGCTGTAATGGCCATGGTAGGTCATATTCTAGGGTTGGGAGATCGACACTGTGAAAATATTTTATTAGATATAGAGAATGGAAAAGTATTACATGTCGATTTTGATTGTTTATTTGAGAAAGGTAGGCGTTTACCTGTTCCTGAAATTGTTCCATTTAGACTCACTCAAAACTTGTATGATGCCTTAGGAATTGTAGGTACGGAAGGTACTTTCAAAAATCAAGTGAAGTTACAGTATCACTAATGAGAAAAATGAAGTATCCTTGGTTAACGTTATTGAAACTATCATGTATGACAGGAATATGGACAATTCCATTCAAAAGCACTGAAAGTACTGAGGAACAAAATTCGAGGCATTGATCCTCGCGATGGTTTAGTGTTGAGCGTCCCAGGACAGGTAGAGACCTTAATCCAAGAATCAGCGTCTCATGAAAATTTAAGCAAGATGTATATCGGTTGGCTTTCTTTTGGTAACGTTTGGTTTAAAAGAAACAGCAAAAACTGTTGTCTTAAAATCGCTTACAATAATAATAATTAGGGTGTGTTTAATCATCTATAAAAATTGGAAAAAAAAAAAATAAAAGAGGGATATAAATCATCTTGGAGGCTTAGTTGGTTTTAAGAAGATTATTTCACCCAGAACCAATCGTGCTATTTGCTGAATTCGATGGTTCTCCATTTTCCCATATGATTCTCTGATTCAGAGGGTGTTTCTGGCCGATCAATGTCTTGACCATAGCTATACATTCCCTCAACATCCGCCTTCCTGATATCATTTGAATCTCCCAGCTTATCTCCATATAAATCTTCGGAAAGATCTGATGGTCTTTGAGATTTTGCAAACCCCACATTATTATGAGTGGGCAAATTTGGACTAACAACGGGGTCACCTGCTTCCGAAGACATATTAGAATGAGACCTGCTCTTATTAGCGAACATTTCAGTTGCATTTAAGGTTGGGGAAAGGGAGGAATTTGATGCCGATGTTGGCGAAGTTGGATTATTGTTCAGGGAGGTGGAATTGGCCTCTTTGGAAGAGGTTTTCTTCTGCTAGAAATCATTTCTGGTGGGTGGCTACCTAGACTCTGACTTAACTCCTCGCCATTATTGCTTAATGGATTATTTGGTGCACCTCTGTACCATTGACCAAGTTTCTTTAAGGAATTTTTAAAGTATTTCTTGGAGTCAGAAGAATCCTTAGAACTTTCATCATCCCCGCAAGCCAAAACATTATCAAGGTTATCATCTAACACTGCGTGTTCATTATCTGGATCTTCTACTCTTGTTTGTCCATACTTTCTTGAAATTTTCCACTTTTGAAGTGTGCGACTCTTAAAGGTAGGGTCTTGAGTTTTCATAGAATCAGATGATTTGGATCTCGGAATACTATCACTACCGACACTATCAGAGTGCTCACTTCTGAGAAGGCTACTCGTAAAGGGCTTTTCTGAGTTTGCACTTCGTCGTCGGAGGAGCTTCCCTCTTCTTCATCTTCTTGGTCCTTATGAACTTCAAATTTTTGAGAGGAAACGTTCTTTGTCGCATCATGAGCAGGGGCCTGGCTAAATTCTTTGTCATATCCCTCCCAGATACCACCCTGTAAATTTCATTTTCAGTGTTATAGAATGAAAAATCGTCCCAGTAAGGAACCACAAGAGATTCCTTTATCGCTTCGAATAACTTACCCTTGATAGCCTTTGTAATCATTCCGTAAGACAGTTTACTAGAACTTACCACCGGTTGTATTTCTACGTCAAATATGGGTTCAGTTTGAAAAGTGTACCACAGTCTATTTGAAGGAGGCGCCTTAATAATGAGAAACATGGGTCCCGTTAGTTCTTTTATTTTAATAGACAACTGAACTGGTACTTGACGCTGCTTAAAGTGTGAACCTAAACTAATTGTCACGTTAGTCGATAGACTGACAGCTACATTACCCTTATACTGCATGTCCAGTGATATTCTAGTTGAGCCTGTGGGCGACAACTCTAATAACTTGGGATTGGTTATCATGGGCGCACTAGTTCCTACATCCACTTCTTCAATAACAAAATCATCCAAAATCCGGGTTTATTCAACTTGGTCAATTTCTTGTAAAGCCTCCCATATATGAAATCCTTTAAAGTTTCAGTTCTCTGTAGCGAGAGGAACAACCTCCCCAGGAGCGCGTTAAACCATTGTGTAGTCAACTGGCCTTCCGTAGAATGGATTGCCTGCACCAAGTACAACGAGTCTGACGTCTTCAGATGCGCAGTTCTTGCACAATTGTTCGGATCAATTACACTCGTGGGTTTTGCGTGATCCCTAGGGTCTTTCTTTGAAACATTAACCAGGTCAAAATACCAGTCTTCTTTTCGATATTATTATCGACATATAGAAAGAATTGTGACCAAGAGGAACTGCCCTTGGAACTTGTTTTTCATGGAAATGTAACCTACCGTCGTAAGTAGCTGTACCGTCTCTCAAAATGGAAATACATGTCTTTTTGTGAACATCCCCGAGTCAGAGGCTTCATTTGCAGGGTCTCTGGGCCATATTGTGATAAAACTATCTTGTAAGGAAATGGCATGCACCAAGTTGCTCTTAAGAGCATCGTCTCTGTAGAGGAAAAGGTTACCGTGTCTTAATACAGCGTAAAACCTATGTCTTTTCTTGAGCTGGTACCTCTGCGGTACATCGACCTCTGGTCCATGTTTATCCACCAGTTCTTTCACTTCACTATGGTGGTAATAGTACTTCGTCGTTACCATTAACCAGCCTTTCCTCTGGACCTCAACACCCTTAGGTTCCTCCAACTCTCCAGCCTTGAAGTTAGGATCTAAACCGGTTACAAGTAACTTCTCAGCATTAGAATCAGCAACGTCTAGTTCTTCATCTTCAGACCTCTTATTTAAATATAGTAGTGTTAGAACTACCAGGGGTATGAAGGTAATACCACCGAATAAGTAAATCGTTACAAAAGCTTTAAACTAATCATTCTCTCTAGACTGACAGTGGGCCCTTAATAGCCCCAAAAAATAACTATCTAGAAGGCGTCCGTTCTTTACTATCGGCTCTTTAAATGAACCCTATCCCTCGCCTCTCAGCCTTGTGCATACCAAAGTTTGTCAAGAACCAATACGACGTACTTGTTAACTTTAAAGCACTACGGAAAACGAGAACAAGAACACCTGGAGAATGCCCTCAGCAAGTACAAGGCCTCAGAGTTACTAAATCATTTTTTTAATGCGCTCATAAATCTGTAATTAAACAGATCTCACACAGTGTGAATGTTGCTCATCATAGGTAAGTTCGTTACTCTTTTTGCAAGAAATACATGCACCATCGACCGATGATACTACACAAGTGTTTTTCTTTGCTTTTACAAATCAGCTATCTCACGACCACTCACCACTTCTCGAATTTTGAGCTTTTCAAAGGGCTGACACCATCCTCCAAAAAATTGTACACTTGAGAACAGCGTGCAACCACCCAAAATCGATACTAATCTGTCCGCCCGGTCGGTAAAATAATCATCATGAAGAGTACAAAAAGAAAACCACTCCTCTAATCAATCCCTTAACCTCATACAAGGCTGAAACTTAACGATATATGGTTTGTCGACCCGCAGTGATCCCACTATTCAGTCGGAACAATTGGTAATTTTAAAATTTCTAATCACCGGAGAGGAAATAATTAGAAGGGAGAAGAGTTTTCCTTTCTGCCACAACCTACCGGTTGTGTCGCTGTACAGACGTACGTACTCTTAACAAGTGGTGTCTTCAAGTTTAAGTAGGAGAGAACTCAAAAGCGCCCTTATATATCAACGAAAGGCGGGGTAACCTGTGTGAAAATAAACGCGGTATTCGTTCCAGAATCACGTGACCAAAATATAGCAGTTCCGCGCCCCATCCCCATCACTTTGGCTCCCAGGCATCGTACTACCGCTAGACAAGCACTACATTTTGGGCATTTACAGCTTTACGACTTGCTTACAGATCCATTTCCACGTGATTCGGACTACATCGCAAAAGAAAAGTGATTTTCGCCCTCGGAAAATATTTCCTCGTTTCTTTTCTCCGTGTTTTTCGTAATCAAAATTTTCCAACAAGCTTTTTCCATTTTCAACTCATCGCCCATTGTTAATCGCCGAATCAGTGAAATTTAAGCTATTATTGGCTGACAAACGGTTACGTTATGAAGCCTTAAGGAAACTGCCCTTTCGTTGAAGTTTTCGTAACCAAACGCTATGTTTGTTGAAACGCCAACAGCTATTTCTATCACACCTTCTTCTTCCCTTCTACTTCTTGTTCCTGTTTTCCTGTGTTCCTTTTTTCCTTTTTTTTTTTTTTTTTTTTTTTTTGTCAAAATCTCTTGTTTCTTTTCTTTTCCCTCTGCTCTTCGCCCTTTCTCATCTTGAGAAGGAATACGCATATACATATATATATATACATATATATATATATATATATGTATGCGTATGTATATAAACATCTTGTCCGCTGTTACTCTCCTATCCAGAAAGGCTCATCTTTGGACGCCCGTCATCTTTTATATACGTTGCCAAACTCATTATCTCTAAGATCTGACAATGAAAGAGTCTCATGGTCCTAGGGACGCTGCTGGTAAGCCGTTCCAACTCTTGAACAGTATAATTACTGGTGATGATATTACACCACTACCTCGTGGAGGTAGTAACAATAGTAACAATAACAATAACAACAACAATAACAATGAGGATCAAAGTCAAATTCAAGAGGAAGGATCCCCGAATAGACGTGAATCATCGTCTTCATCAGGAACAGATGCTGGTGGTGAAACTACTCCGGATCCCGATTTACTCTTCTCTCCCTTGAACGCTGGATTCGATGAAGGGGATGAAGAAGATGAATACGATCACGACTTTCTGTCACCTGTGTATTTTGGAGCACCATACCCTAAAAGGTTCCATCGTCGCAGCAGTTTGACGCATGTACAGCCTGATCGTAGGAGTAGCTTTTGTCGTCGTCGTCACTGTCACATCATCCATTGGGTGAATTTTGATCAATGCGAAGAACGATGATTTCTGGAAGGAAGTTGGGACGACTGACGAAGAGGCGCTCTGTTTTCCAGAGATTGAGAAGCAGAATGGATCAGCTTTATCGACGAATGAGCCCTCGCAAGAACCAAGTTCTTCGCAAGAATCTCAGGAGGATCTTACCCAATTCATTTCGGAAGATTTGGGGTCTGCCCAGCCCGTGGATTCGTCTAGTTGGGATCAAGATTGCAGAATCAAATTGCTGTGTTATAGAGATGCTGAAGGGAAGTTGAGGCTCCGTAATGCGAATAGTAGTGATGGGGGTAGTGGGCGTGTGCAGAAGAAGAGCAAGAAGTTGCTCAGGAGAGCCATTCGTCGCAAGAGTGGTGTGCGTGAGATGGTGTCGACTGGCATAGGTATCGGTGAGTTCATGCTTTGAGCTCTTGGTGGACGTTCGTTTCAATTCTTTAGCATGTATTTATTTATTGTGGTGTAGGGATTATTGTTCTTTTAAACATTATAACTGACTTTAAACAGAGTGATTTATTAGCGATATATTACTTTTAAGCATCCGCGTGGAAGAACGTCGAACCAGGTGCTGAATTTGCAGTTCGTATCATCATGTCCTCTCAATCAGGCATTTCAGCTGAGCAGGAATTGATAGATTTTCTCCATAACCCTTCCCAGGGTTCTCAGGGTTGAGAATTGTCACTGCTGGTGTCTCCAATGATTTTACGTCTGTACAGTTAAAGGGAACATACGACTCGTTGTCGCTGTTGCAATCAAATTTACATAATGAACCGATTTACGTTTTGTTAAGGACTTGCAGAAGAGTCCCAATCAATATGTGTTTGTCTCCTATGTGCCTGACTCTTCTCCAGTCAAATTGAAGATGCTGTACGCATCTACAAAAACACGTTGGTCAGACAAATCGGTGGTAATTCGATTGGTAAGCAAGTATTGATTACAGATCCGGCAGATTTCCAAGGTGTGCTCGAATCCAAGGATGTTGATCCTCAACAGGGAGCCGCTGTGCTTACTGAATCTGAAAGAACAGAAATAGAGATCTCGCAACAACAACAACGAATGAAGTTGGGTAATCGGAAGCTGGTTTCACAGAATGAAGGTGCTCCGATTTCATTAGTGTTCGATGTTAAATCTGGTGATTTTACTATCAATGAGCTTTGCAGCAGTTCAATGTGGTTTATTGTAGGATCGATTTGGACACGGAGCAAATTCAGGTGGTTGAAAAGTCTAACATCAATGAGCCAACTCAATTGAAAATACTTCCAGAACACCCAAGTTATACTCTTTACAGAAATGGCTCCTTAAATTATTTTATTTACAGTTGCCCTTCTGGTAGTAAGGTTAAGGAGCGTATGGTTTATGCTTCAAATAGATTAGGGTTTATCAACCATTTAAAGACGCAAGACAAGTTGGAATTTGCAAGGATTATTGAAATTGGCGATCCTGATGATCTGGAGTTGTCACTGATATCTACCTCTTCCCAAGAGGAGCAGAAGCAAGAAGAAGCAGAAGAAGCCAGTGCCCGTTCCGCTTCGTCCCGTAAATTCAATAAACCAAAGGGTCCAGGGAGAAGAAGATAGAGTTTTGAGTACTGAATTATCCTTATACATCAATATATCCCAAGTTACGTAACTCCAAACATACCTCTCTTCGTGCTTCCGTATCATAATCTATAATGCCCCTCAAATATCTATAATTTGAGACTCTGTAAAGCTTTCTTGATACACGCTTGTTGATGTCTGCAAAATGCTTTCTATCAAGCTTATTCCTTAAATCACCGTCATTATCACCCCGGTAAAATCCCTGTAATACCTGTCGCACATGTCCTTGAATTACTGTCTTGACTTCTCGCAGTCTTCTCAATTCATCGGGCATCTGTAAACTTCTACTACTCGTACTATTTTCGTAGTCAATGTGGGATCGATAAAATTGATTCACAGGATCTTGACATTCAACACATTGCTGCCAACTCGAGGGATCACCAACTTCACAAGCCAAGGACCGTAAACATGATTCGTGAAAAGAGTTCCACAATTATGGCAGGCTTTATCAAGTTGCGATTCTGATTCACCACATATATTACACTGTATCAAAACCAACCTCTCTTGTCTACTTAAAGGGCTTTCAAACCGGAGAGCATTGTTGAACCGTCTTAAAACTGCTCCTCCTGTCGTTCGTATTCTATAGCCTTTTAGCATAAAACCTTTTCTCAAATCAACTTTTATAGGGTCATACCTTCATCACCACTAAGTTTTACCAGCAGTGAATTGGATTCAGCTCGACACACAGGGCATAGCAAATCATGGGCATATAAATGCCATCGTCTTAAACAGTCTGTGTGGAATTTGTGGTTACACGGTTGTAATGTGCCAACAGATTCGATGTTAGCTTCATTATCGTCTAGGCAGATAGGACAGGTAAACGTCATCCTGGTATGAAATATCAACGTAAGTATCTTATCTTGTTACCGTCTACAGACAGTATCACTGGGCTGTGAGTCGCTCCTTACTTTTATAAATATGTAAATAAATTTGTAGGTAGAGTGGTCATCGGGATAACCAATTTATCTAGGCCCACCCACAACTATGACAGTAAATCAGAACACTCAGAGGAACGAAGGCAAACATCCTGAGTCGTAAGTTTTTCAAATCTGTTCAATCATGTCAAGACATCAGTTTGATTTAGTAATGTGCATGAAGCAACCTGGTACTCATGTGGGCCTTCTGTGTGAGAAATGTGATGGTAGATGCCCCATATGTGATTCCTACGTTAGACCAAAAAGTAAAGTAAGAATATGTGGTCAATGTGCATTTGGAAAGAGTGGTAATAGTTGTATCATTTGTGGAGCACCTGGGCTTACGGAAGCTTATTACTGTTGGGAATGTTGCAAGCTAGAAAAGAACAGAGATGGATGCCCGCGGATAACTAATGTGGGATCCAACAGAACAGATCGGCACTTTGAAAAGAAAAGTAGTGGTGCACAAGGCCAACTGAAGTAAAATCATGTTGTTCATATCAATATTAATGAAAATAAATGGATCTATGTACTTAAATTGTCTTTTTAGGGCATGCTTTTAATAATGAGTGTGGGGACACGAATTTATTGAGACTAAACATTTTTAATAAAATGCTAAGACCCCATCGTCGTTGAGTTCTGTTTGCTCGTAAACTACTGTATCATGTCTCTTGGGAAAATCCCTTTGCATCTGTTCACCATCAAAGCCAAATGATCGATGGGTTGGCGATGAGGAGAGAAGATCATGAGAAGCTCCCTTGGATGTTTGCCCGAGGGGAATTTCTTGTTGCTGCTTCGCAGTACTGCCTACATAATCGCTGTTTGATTCGCTCCTACCACGGATTTTTCTTTCCATACCATCACGAACACCCTCACCAAACAGAGAACCCACTTGTTCGAGAATCTTTAAATTAATTTCTCCTCTCTTAATCTCATAGACCAACCATTCCATTGTGACAGCCAGCTGTTTAATATGGAATAATAATTCGTTTTGGTCCTAGTACAAATAGGTATAGCTTGGCCATAAAATGATAATAAATTTTCTGATGCTTCTAAGTTTCGTTGTTTTTCCATGCTTGATAACTGTAATTTGTTTACCTTTTCTCGAACGTCATACATTCTAGCGGAAACCACAGTATTTGGAACCGTATTTGAGTCGATGAAACAACCATCACAGGCTGCTACCAGGTTAATCGCGTCTATCCAATTATCTCTTTCATATGAACTAGAACATCTCCAAACCTTAGCCCTTTGAGACCCATACAATCTCATTATGCAACTATCATCATTATCACTCTTGTACTGTCCATCCGATATATGACTGGTATTTCCTAAACCTAAACGTGTTTCAATTTCATCATCAACAGTTTCAGATCTACTGAGAGCCTGCTTTAGTAATTTCTGCGATTTGTTTACCGCCAACAAACCATTCAAGGGAATAGGGATTCCACTGTCATGGCAGATGATGGATGATAATTTATAATGTAGTTGGAAGTACCGGTGTATTCATCTTTAATCAACTCTGGATTAATCCAATCATGGTGGTCAAATATTAATAATCCACAAGAAGTTAATACACCCAATTGTTTCTTCCATATAGTTTTATTTCCAGTGCTCACGATGGAAAACTTTTATTTACTGTTAATTCTTCAATTTCTCCCATCTGAAAGATCTTCAAATAAATGCAAGTCGAATTATCGTTAGATGGATTCAAAACATCAAAACTGGGGAAAGATAATTTTGTAAACTAGTTTTATGCAATCTTAGGTAACCACCCTTGGCCTCTTTAAAGATAGCAAAGTACTTGTTGTACTTGTTTTCATCTCTAAATAATTGGAACATGTAATCTTTATCCCACATTCTCTGAACCAAAGGTTGTAAACTCAATAAAGGCAATGCATTGTCAAATATGTGATTGTAAATATCAACATCATCTTGAGCCAAAGAAGAACTACTACTAGAAGCGGGGCCATGTGCTAGATATGATGAAAAGGAATTTGATGATGTCCTATCTGTTCTAAAGATAGTCAAAGGTGCCAAATCAGGATTCGAGGGGAAAGAATGGCTTCTTAAAATTTCCAGTGGAGAGTAAAATTTTAAACTATCTTGTTCGCTTTCAGATTCAGAAGTTTCTACAGTATGAGAAGGAAACTGGGGAGTGAATTCAAACTTGGGGAACTCTTTAGCGGTAACATTATCGTAAAAGTAGGATAGGATTTCTGTTGGTACTTTGCAACCAGAAGAGTCCTTGTCATCATGGATCAAGCTTATAAATTCATTTTTGTCATCTTAAATTTATTCTTCGGACTGAAATAATCGGTATGCAGCATTAATAGTGAGAAACTAAGGAAATACAACTGATTCTGATCGACCCAAAATGGACAACTACCAGTGTTCCCACACTGGACCTCATAATAGACTTTGCTAAATTCTATCAATAACCTATCAATCTGTTGAGTTTCCTTGGGTAATTTTAAAAAATGAGTAAAATCCTCATCGCAATATCTAAAGGACAATCTGTAAAATCAAAATGATGCAATAAAAATGATGGAGGCACTCTCTCCTGAATAAATCGTCAGTTTCAGTGAGAATAGGGCCAATTTCATTACCATATGGTGACAATTTCATCAAATAATCCTCACAACTTTCATTTTCGTGAGGTACTGGTGGTGGCGGCAAATCTGGTGTTAAAGACAATTCTAATCTGGAGTTGTTTGCAGTAGTCATCCCTTTAGAAGAGGTTGTACTAAAAGAACGTAAATTAACAAAACTGTTAAATGCATTGGCAATGGAGGATCCGCGCCTCGAGAGTGGCGCTGGAGGTTGCGATTGCATTTGCATTGATGGGAAGGGCATTGACACAGGAGCTCCATTAATACCACCATTAGAAAATCTGCGAGAGGTGCTGTCGCTGGTGAGTTAGTATCAGCAGCACTTGCAGCTGAAAATTCCTGGGCCTTTAATGAGGGTGATTTACTTTTAATTGAGCCACTGCGGGAGCTACCTAAATGTGCATTAATCGTTGAAAGTAAATCACCCGTAGTATCCCAACCACCCTTTCGATCATCGTAGGCATCCAATGTTTTGCTACGCTTTCTTCCAATAGATAGCGGTTGGGGTTTAACAGGCTTCATGTCCGCTGAGCTGTATCTGGCATGACCCCGCACGAAAGGCTGTGAGTTGGTATTACTACTAGTTATAGTATTCCCGCCACTTGGTTTACTATTACTGTTGAGGTTATTGCCGCTGTTAAGAGCAATTCTCGACATCGAGCTACTACCAACGATGTTATTGTTTGTTTTTGGTGAACAGAAAAATCGTGACGAAGATGCTGAAGAGTTTGATCCCAATCTATCAAGAGAACTAAACCCATTTGCAGATTTCTCATTAGAAGCTCTATATGTTGTGAAGCTCCCTGGACTCATAGAAGCAGAATTCGGCGAATTCATCTGCAGACTTGATGGTGATTTATCCAAACTTTTGTGTTTATTATGACTAGAGGAGGAATGATGATGGTGTCCCAACATTGGTGGTTTGAAACTCAAATCAGGTACACTTATTCTGGATTTTAACATGTGTAATTTGCTTGGCTTCTTCTCAGTTCCATCACTTTTCACCGGTGAAGATGGTAATCCTACATCACTTTGATCGTTGTCTCCAGCTTCATGTTCACCACTTTCATTATCCTCACTAATCTCGTCTATTTCAACGACCTCCGTTAAATTAGGCTCTGTTGCTGTACCTGTATCTGTCCCCCTCCACTTTATTACCATTCTCTTCTCCTATAGAGTTTAATGGTGACATAGGAGAATGGGTTCCCCATTACTTGTCGGCTTTTGATTCTTCGTGGGTGATTCCAAAAGCTCTTTGTCACCATTATCACTATCCTTCTTTCTTCCCCATCTCTTGCCTTTTTCCTCTTATCATCTTCTATGGGTGTAGGTGAGGAATTTCCCAGAAATATCTTAGACTTAAATAAGTGGGCTAGTGATTGACTCATCCTACCAGCTCTTTCTGTATCGAAGATATAAGTGAAAGGAACGGAAATGCTCTTTCTACTTCCCTTCCTGCTCTCCTAAACCTCCTCTTGCGTTATGTACCCTTTAAAGGCTTAATCTTAATGATGGAATAAAATATCCAAACACACGGAGTTGAGAGAAGGTCCTTTGCGTTCTGTTCTTTTATGATGCGCTGTGCCTTTTGTCGTTGCCGTTTATTTAAATAAAATCTATAAAATCCCTTTTGGGCTCGGTTGCAACAAACAGTAATTGGATCGGTTGGATATAGATTCACGACAATACGACCTAACTACACTATGATGTATTCTAAAATTGCAATGCCTAGTCTAGCGACTTAGCATCATACTAATTGGTCTTTCTGATATGCTCTGTAGTATATATAAATGCTCTTCAAGTACTTCTGTTTTTCTTGCAGCGCTTTGGCAAGTTGATCAGTTGATGAGCTGTTAGTCTGATTCTCGGCTTTTACAAGATTATACTTAACGCAGCAGTATAATGGCATAGCAGGTACTACAATGCCTGCTATGCCATCATAACTGTGGTAGCAAGGAACGTGCTACATGTTATTGTCGATGGCTTTTCCTTGGAAATGTACACATAACTTAACATCGGTAACTTCCTTGTTCGTTTGTATTTCTAGAACGACTTGCGCCGAATATGTGATATACTTCTTCGGAGCTTAATTTAAAAGAGGAGGGAAAATCAGTCAAAAGTGTAGGACGTGCAGGAAACAAATTTTTGGTGGAGAGGGTGTTACTAGCTACGATGCTACGCCACTATACAAGAAAAAGGGAAAACTGATGGGGCTCATAACGTCCCCAGGCACTTGTGGACTATGCATCGTGATTGTAATAAACTACGATGTGAGTAGCTCAGTAGATGTGGCTAGGTAGGATATGTCACTATGCCAAATTACAGGACCTAACGCTTTACTCTATACTAATAATATACTAGGGAAAGTAAACCCGCATAATTTGAAATGTGCGTTATTACTTTGGTGTCACATGCCTTGTAAACTCATGGTCTTACCCCTAATACCTCTCGTCCAAAACAATGGAACCGTAAAACCAATGTTGTAAGAAAATCATGTGACATCAAACAACTTTTTTCGACCGCGCGATCTTTCTTCGTCTATCCTTTTTATTTCGAATTGATGAACTCGTAACCTGAAAGCGCCTTACCACCTCCTAGCGATGACACCCGTGGGAGGATGATTAATCTTGCCGCACTCCACAACTTCACGACTTCATGCAGTTTGAAAGCTCCTGATTAGGGTGAAGAAGCAACCAAAATGATGCTGTGAATTTTCATCCTTGACATCTCCAGAATGGTAATCAAACCGGATACTAGTTCTAATCTATGTAAGTAGAAAACTGTTGGAGTGAGGATATTAGAACACTTCTTGGAAAGACTACTGTTTCTTGTGTCCTTTATTCATATCATGTGATTGACAACCACCCTCTTCGTTAGCATTTTGTTCTACGAATCACAATCCATAAGTCTCCTTTCCTCCCTCGCAACCACATGTGGGTTGTAAGATCCTCCGATTCTATCGGTTTTACGGAACCACAGAAAATTTCCTGAGGGTCGGTACACTGGAGAATACAACATTGTTAAAGCCTGTGAGAAGATTGCCTGTGCACGTATTTTTAACTTACCTGTCATCGTGAGACGGAAGCACACTTTGTAAATGGATGTTTCTAGGAATTTTAAAATCTCTACAGGAGATGGACTCTAGCTGCGTTTTGAAGTTCCTTATTCACCGAAAAAGTTGATATGTATGGAAAAACAAAAAAAAGAAAAAAGCATTGCACAGAAAACATTAATGTCCCTAGATAACGTGGTACTCAACGAGAAGGTAGGAGTATTGCCGAGCCATGATCAAGTAATAGCGACAGTTCAGCTTTCCAAGTGCAGACTGATAAAACTGATGGTATCGGCTTTGAGCAGCAAAAAGCGCTAATGAAAGTCGCGGTTTTGAATTAGATGTGAAGACAGCCCAGTCGGACGACGAGCCCAAAATCTCTTTTTTTGCTTTCCACCATATAGCAACGCAACCAAATTACCGGCATTTCATGTAGAAGACTCAGTATTTCCAAATTCAATAAATATCATTATTTTCTATCTTCCAACGTTTAGAGTGGACCAGAAGTACAAATCCAGGCTTTGAATTATCCTGTTGCATCGGCCGTTACTTTCTAAGGATCTCAAAACTGTCTTGGAACAAAGAAGTGCAAGGATACTGGGCAGTGAACAATCGTGACTGAAAAATTAGAATTCTTTTTCTTCATTATAAAAATACGTCTTTTATCGTTTATCTATAAGCTATCAAGGATCTAATGGTAACCATAACAACTATCTCGTTAGGTAAATGAATTTAGGGCAACACGATCATGTGACATTAATGTCCTTTTCTAACTGCGCGGAGTCTCGCACCATCTTTTCTGTACTTCAATAGACAACCTTGATGTTAGCTGAAGAGAAATCTTATTTTGTTCACTGAAGCATTCAGCATGTGAATGTAACTAGTGTTAGTATCGCGTACGGCATACTATGAAGGATTGTTCCGTTATACTTGGTAATCGAAGGTTCGGGCTCGTCACCTTAATAGAGGATGAAGGAAATTATTGTTAATAGTCGGGAGAGTGTTTATCCGGAATGGAGATGTGGTATGGCACGTGATCTTGGAATGACTAATAATGATTTAATTGGTATATTTTGTCATTCAAATTTCATTAGATTGTGTGTTTCACTAAAGCATAGGGTTCAGTTAAATGAGAGGAGCAGCTTTGCATC
Organism: Zygosaccharomyces sapae; assembly: GCA_900465325.1. NCBI lineage: Eukaryota > Fungi > Ascomycota > Saccharomycetes > Saccharomycetales > Saccharomycetaceae > Zygosaccharomyces > Zygosaccharomyces sapae. The sequence goes on along the minus strand of UEGL01000044.1, from coordinate 60,804 downwards.
AGGTGAAATAATCTTATCTTGGTGATCTTATCTAAAACAAGTCTTCTTCCCATAAGTAAATATGTCGTAGTTTATTACCTCAATTTTCATTCTTCAAGCTGGCTAGAAGAGTAGTAACCCAGAGCTTTTCCGGGCACAGAACCGGATCGCAGCATTGTATCGCCCCGAATAAAAGGAGGCAAGTATATGATAGAACAAAAGAATAGATCTGTCAAAAGTTTTAAGACGGCTTGAGGTCCAAAACAGGTAGTTTTGGAGAGGCTTTTGGCTAAGAAGATAAAACAGTTGTTTTGTTCGTTTCTGGTCCTTTTTAGCTTGGTTTGGATTAAAATACGATAGACGTATCGATGTCGGTTGTGCTGACGCCCACGGAAGAGCATTATCTGAAAAGGGAACTGCTTAAAAGACAATTGAATCAAGAGTTTCAAGCTCTCAATGATCCGTTAGCCCTGAGAAAGTTCGGTTTTCCCTTTAGTAGTGAAGACCCTACTAAAAGTGCTAAATCCTCGAAAGGGAAATCTCTTAAACGTATTATACCAGTTGGTAGTAGTGTGCATAAAATGATGGAGACGGTATGGATAACTACTTGAATTCTGATACACAATTTCCTATGTTGAATTACGTTTTAGAGGAAATTGTCATGCCATTCCCGTTACTATCAAAGGATCTAGCGATGGATGAAGAATTCTGGCAAAAAAGTGCAAGTGTTTTATGAGCATTTCCAGTCTTTAGGATTTAGTGGGAGTTTTGACAGAGAAGAAGCGACAAAGAGGAAGAGGATCGCTACGAAATTAAATAAAGCCATTTTACTTTTGTTCAATTCCGGGATCGGTGCATCGAGGGAGATTGAATACTATAAAGACGATAAGTTCCAATTGCAGGACGATAAAATAAAAAATCTACAAAAGCAGGAGAAATTTCAATGCCTACGAGGGAGAATTTGAAAAATTATGTAACAAGCGAACCAGTTTGGATTAATAGTTGGGATGTAAATGTAATTGCAGCGGTACCTGATTCAGTCATCTTCAGGAAATCCGATTCTGCAAAAACAAGATCTGTGTCAACTTCCAATGAACCCAGTGTGTCTACGCCACGGAAAGAGAAAAGAGGCTACCCAAATTGGATGAAACCTAAATTTTACATGTCTTCTGGGTCATCATCTTTTTTCGAAATTATCGATTTCTGATAGTGGTTCTAAACTTTCAAAAACGAAACTTTCTTCTTATTGAGGATAAAGAGAGAATCGAATTCTGAAAAACTATTTTTACTGTAAAGAGTTATGATGACTTTAAAAATTAGCACATCAATTGAAGAATGAATTTCCCGGTAAAAGCTGCCACACTTGCCCCAGAAAACCAAGAAAAGTATATCTGTAGTGACACAGGTAGACAATACGGAGAATGCAGACATGTCTAAAGGCAAAGTCCCTGAAACACAAAAGGAAAAATAGTTGAGTCTATGGGCATTGATTCACCGGCTACCCCAAATATGCCAGCTTTCCCTGCTTCTGAATCTGAATCCAGCAGTGTTGCAGATGATAGTGCTAGTACTGATATTGGGGACTTAGATGAATTTCATGACGCATCTGATATGAAGAATAATCATTTAATTGGTGAAAGGATGAGGACCTTGTTAAGACAATACCTGAGATCGTTATGTGGTGATAAAGAAATTTCTTGCAGTTTAAATTTTTCTAATTTCTTAACTTGTGCGCCCTTGGACCAAGATCTTTTCAGTAATGAATTGTTAGAAGATATTAAACATAGAGAATTGGTTGATGTATCTAATTTGGAAAACCAAGTTAAATTTCAAAAATTGGCCCTAAGGAAATCTGTGGAGTTACAAGATGCTATGAAAGAATTTAAAACCTCTTTACTTAAGGATGACAGTTATTTGTTATCATTATTTGGTGAATTTAAAGTAAAGACTAAAGTATCGGAACTGTCGCCGCTTCTACAGAGTTTTGTTGAATGGTGTAAAGTATATGTGTCATCAACTATTTATCAAGTTTTCTTAGGAGATGATAGCGGTTATGAATTTTATACACAGGTGAAAAGATTACACAAGTTGATGCCATATTCGATAATGGCACAAATCATGCGTTTTACGAATCCCATGGGGATCATGAAGGGAATGATGGACCTTTTCATGGCTCAACCGTTTGGTGGTCAATCTCTATTGCAAACGATGTTCTCCACAGTCTTAGCTGACGATTTGAGGGGACAAGAAAAGACAATTCATGAATTGGAACATAGAATTTCGCACGAAGCAGATGACGCACAAGATGTTATACAATGTTTGAAAAGTGTATTTTGAAAATGAAGATGGTAAAATCGTTGACATGGACCGTGTACATAACGAAGCCGACTCTATGATGATTCCATCTTGCCTTGTACTCTTATTGAAAAGTACGGAAACGGGTATAATTACAGGGAGTATGGTTGCTGACGTTATTGAGTCCTACACTGCTTGGAAATCTCTAAAAACCTTCCACAAGACCAAATCACCCCTGATTTGGAAAGTGACGCCCTTTACTTCTCTCATGTCAAAGAGTTGTTACAATTATACGTCAGAGAACGTGATAAGAGATTAATGAAAAAATGTGGCAAGACCCGGAATTGTCACAGCTGCTGCGCTCAATACTTACGTTAATCTACGAGCCAATGGTCCGCATTTTAAAGTCGCACGGGTTGATATTGCACTCAAGAATTTCGAAAAATTTATGAATGATTTGGTTAAATTGATAGACGAAATTCATAATGGGAAATATGGGTTATCCTCGCAGTTCAATGTCGTGGAAAGTATTAGCAATTTACTCACCAAGCATCAAGATGCGTTTATAAACTTTATTCATGAAGTTTACATTCATGACGCAGAAGGTATATTCGAAGGTTTTATCACATGGATAGTGGGTATTGTTCGCATTCTACAACGGAGTAAATTTGGCGGCCCTGAAGGCAGAATAGATTTCAATGCGTTGTTACAAAATCCGGTGTTGACGCGGCCCTGGTAAAGCAGGAAGTGGCTCAAGTCATTGAAAGGAAACAGGAAGCACGAGCTATCTATAGTGAATTGTTGGAAGTTAAGATGCTAAAGGAGGAGAACAGTCTGCAAAACACGGGTAAACTTTTGGAGAAAAATGGAAGCAGGTCAGTTCCCTAGTAATGCCAAGCAATGGCGAAAGTTTTGGGATAAATGACGGTGAATTAGTAGATTTGGACTTGGATGCTTCTGATTATGAAAACTTAAAGCATGAGGACGATATAGAATTGGAAAGAAAATATAGAAAAATCTTGGAGAAACAGGTGGATATTCATGAAATAGAAAAATTCGGAGATGAAACATTTGCCAGTGAATTGAAGGCCTTGCTGTTTCAAAACGTTTTATAAGTTATGCAAATAAAACAAACAGCACCACTGTGTCATTAACGATTCTGCATTTTGATCACATCTCTTAGTGCACTGAACGTATTCTGTTGAAACGAGCTATTAGATAATACTTGTTTCATTCTCTCGCTCTCCTGAATTGATAGAGCTTTGGCACCTTTTGGTTTCTGATGTTGGGTTCGTTCTTGCGTTTCTTTTGAGGTTCTGGTTCTACAACACCTTCTGTGAATTCTTCCTTTAACTGTTCCTTCAAATCATCTTCTTGGTCCAATGAGGTTAACAATTCTCCCATCTTTGGTTTTAGATCATCTCTCATTTTTCTTTTTCTTCTTCTAATTGCACTTTTGATATTCCTGCAAAATTCGGATCCACGCCATTCTTGTATTTAATTTGATCTAAAACATCTGTTGCCTTTCCAAAGTTTTATCCCTTTTGACTCCTTGGATTGGTGAAGGAAAGCGTGGGGATCTTCAACTGTATGCATATCCATTTTGTCTCAATCTGACTCGGCGGTTTCTGAGATGCCTTGGCAACTGCTGCTGCAGATTTCTGTCTAAGTGTGTGTTTTTTGGCTACCATGCTTGAAAGCTCTTTAGGTTTTCTGATGTGGACAGATATGTAATTCTCCTTACGATATGGTCAACAGAATCTTGTATCTGTGATGAGCTTTTCCAATTTTTTCATCCACTTATTCTTTTCATGGGTCACGTGCTATGCATGGTCACATGCTCTGTGAAAAATTTTCTGTTTTTCCTCTTTCGCTCTAGGAAAATCAACACTTTGAAAACTCAATGAAGTTAGTCGAAGACTAACAACACCTTTGAAACCTTCATAGCAATTGGTTGAGTTACTAAAGGAAAAACTGTTCGGTATATTGAAATGTCTCAATCCTCGACGTTTAGCCGTGTTTTGACTGCCACTGGTGTTCTTGCCGCTGTATCTTTGACCGGTTATGCCATTTTCTTTGATCACAAGAGAAGAAACTCACCAGAATTTAGAAAGCACCTAAAAGTAAAAGCAAGAAGCAGGCTGCATTGGAAAAGAAACAAAAGGAAGAAGCTAAACAGGTCAAATTACAGAAAGTTAGTGAATTCTTGGCAAAGGAGTTAGCCGCAAATCCAACACCAACTGATCCATCTCGTAGAGAAGAAACTTTTACTACAAATGTAGAACAGGGTGAACGTCTGTCAATTGTTTCTGGTAAGGAATTAGATGCTGCAGCTAAATTTTATAAGGCCTTGAGCGTTTATCCAAATCCAGCTGATCTTTTGGGAATATATCAAAGAAGTGTTCCTGAGACCGTTTATGAATATGTTGTAATGATGATCGCCATTTTACCACCTTCAAATATCTCAACTTTCTTAAGTGGTGCCACTGAACAGGTGCAAGCTGCACAAGCTGAAAGTGCTACTATGGCTCAGGCTAATGAAATCGATGAGTGAAACAAGACAAGAATAACGATAATATAATTTGTACTCATATCCTTCATTTGTTTATTTCTTTCGTAACTTCTGTACATATATGTATTGGACTTAGATATCTGTGGTGCTCCATCGACCTATTTGGGGTATATTTCAATAGACCACGGCATAGGTAAACTCCGTATACAAACATGCAGACTGCATTACCCATGTTAAACAGTAGTGATAGCCCGTGAGACTTACCAAATTCTTTTCTTAGTGGTGCATCGTAACGCTCCAACTCTTCGCCTTCGAATCTCGAGCATAGGGATTTTCTTTCTTCTTTAACTCTACGAGTCCACGGTAGTAGCCAAGCAAGGTTTGCTAATCCGCATATAGATGCGCTGGTCAATAATGACGTAGGGCCCATGGTTAGCTTAAAAGGTGCTGTCAATGCCAAAACCCATGGAGAAAACGATTGCAGTTGGAAAACCTTGGGAAAACCTTGTTCTGCAGAGCGGAAAAGCTTTCCCTATCAAGTGTCTTGAAGGCTAGTGGGAAACTAAAATGAGTAGAAGGTGGTTCCTCCGAATCTGGTGTCTTGTTAGTTTCTGGATGGGTAGATCAGAGTAGCATTTGTACATACATGAAAGAATAGAGCAGAAGATGGGATGCAGGTTTAAAAGCGACATTTTGAAGCTTTGGGTAAGATTTATGATATCGTATTGTCAAGCGAACTGGCACTTTCTTATCTTGTGAAAGGAATGAATGGGAGAAGGGTGAAATTTATCGATGTTGAAAAAAAAAAAAAAAAAATGATCATTGTACTATATATTACAAAACACCAGAAAAACTGATAGATTAAAAGGATATTATGGTTGTCAGGGCTATCAAGCAGACTTCTATTGCACGTAATGGTGTTGGTGCATACGTGTTCCCATGTAAGAAGATCACACTTCAGTACTGCAATTGGGGTGGTTCATCGCAGGGTATGAGAGACTTTCTAGTCTCCAAAAGACTGAGTAATTTGAGTAAAGATTTACCACAGGTTCAGTTTGAGATTTTAAGGAAATCAGGTCACCCACTTTTAAGAGCGCAATACACTAATGGTCGTGAGAAAGTTATATGTGTAAGAAATTTGAACGTTGATAATGTGGAAAATAAGTTGAAATTACTCAAGGATTCGAGTGGTGATATATTGCATAAGAGGTCAAAGAATCATAATGTGGAGTCTTTGAATGACAGTGTCAGAGGGATTTGGTCTCCATTTCATGGTTCCAAAACTACAAGGTTTAACCACAGTCAGAAAACTCTTTTCCTGTATATACCAGTGTCATTTTCTCTCTTATTTTGTATCTTTTCATATTATAAAGATTTTTACGTTTTACATATCATGATGCAGATTCATGCTAGACTCTTGTATTCTCGTAAGATAACTGGCACTGAAGATGGGGTAGCGACCCGAATTCCGTTATGATTTTCTTGATGTATTCTGGCGGCGTCAAATCATATAGAATGTTGACAATGTTCAAACTATGGATATCTCGCCAACCGTCCAGAATACTCTTATCGTTATTGTCCGTTGTGGTATTTGTAGAAGATGGTGCAGAAGATGGGGTAGATGATGAAGACCTTGATGACGTAGAATTACCGCTAGGCTTGTTTTCCTGGTTTGATAATTTCTTATGCTCAGTACGTTCTTTGATAAATTGACCCAAAAGATCCTTCTGTGAATGTTCTAACGAACAGTTATCAGACCGGACAGTAGCCAAATCATTAGGATCAGCCAACTCATTCAGAGTAACACTATCTAATTGAACCCTCTGTGAGAATTTCAAACTTTCACAGCATACAAGCACCGGAATGTTTCGTCTCTTTGCACACATAGCTAGCATGGCAGTCCCCACTCTAGAATATAAGAATCCATTAGACAAAATTGAATGGGCTCCTAGAAAGACGTAATCCACATTCATATTGAAAATTGCATCTAAACTCGTGATCAATGCGTAAAGAACGTTTACACCATGACGCCTCAACTGGTCTGCCATCTTACGGCCTTCGAAAAGCGGTCTAGAATCCACCACAATGACTTGGAAATCCTTCCTTAGTTCAACAGCATTATGAATTAATAGATCTGTAAGTACTTTGGAAGAACCATAGGTGACAATGGTGGACCCATTTTCCACGTGTTGCGAACCAGTCTCGATAATAAGGCGGTCTGCAAATTCAATTTTTCACGGGCAAATTGGGCAATTTTCTCACGTAAAATCTGTTTGGCTTTCTTGTCAGGCATGGACGGGTCTATCACTGAAATCTCTTGTTTCAACCATCTGATAGCATTACCCATGGTAACACTTAATGGCCTACCTTTTTAGAATATCAATTTGATGCGATAAATAGTGCGTCAAGTTACGAGATAGAGTAGTACCTTGTGGAGTTTGGTAATCGGTAATAACATTCTGGAATGCCTCTAACATAGCAATACATCTGGGGATAGATCCAACAATCTTATAGTTAGCCAATTGAAAAGTCAGCAATATGATGGATGGATGTACTAAATCCTTGTTAATCAATAGTTCTCTAATGGAAGATACCGATTGTTGTGAAGCAAACAGCTGTTCATTAGCATGTGGTGTGATAGATGTCATACCTGGAACGACGGAGAATTCCTCGGAATCCAAAGTCATGGACGCTAGTGATTTTGCTAATTCAAATGTTGGGGCACTGTTTTCTGAAGATGCAGATCCACCAGATGATGCTGTGGTAGCAGGGTCACAGGCTCACTGGTAATGGTAGGAACCATTAAACCAGCGGCTGTTATTCGTGAAACCTGTGAGGCAGAGATTGCACTTGTTAGTGACAAAGTGTAGCTCTTCTTTCTTCAGTAGTTTCCAAATGGCCGAATAATGTACTTTTTGATATATTTTTCGTCTGCTTCGTGCTATTTTTTGTTGTTGTTCTTTCCGCTGTTTTAATTGCTGCTCCCTCTGTTGTTGCTTCCTCTCTCTTTTGCCTGAGCCATTGTCTGCTGATCTTCAACGGTAACACCACTTTCAGTTTTTAGCAGATCTTTTGGCAGCCTTCTCCTTCTTCTTTAGTTCTTTTAATTCCTTATTGGAAAGTTTCTTGGCCTCAGCAGCACTATCTGCAGGAGCTGAGCCATTCTGTTCCTCCGGATTTTGTTTGATAACTGCCTGTGGCTCACTCATGGTCTATCGGAGCTCGTCTAGTGGGCTATAGGACTACAACTTGATGCTATAATTATGGTAAAGGACCTTGGAATTTGATGTTGAAGCTCATCGAGAAGTTCGAAAAATTTTTGTAATATTAAACATTCATCCGGGTAATAACTATTTACCAGGACGACTAACTGGCTTTCATGAACCAATTGAAAGTCATTTACGTCCGTTTGAGATATCTGGATAATTTTCAGAAGCAGTTTGAGTGCGTAGGAACCCATGGAACCTAATGTTGCTCATTTGTTGGCGTAACTTGTCTCTTCGGATATGATTTCCTCCTTGATATTTCATTCAGTCTTATTTTATTGTGTCGAAATTATGTACAAGAAATTATGTAGGAGATCCTTAGGCCTGAGCTTCTGGAGATTTCTTTTCGGGCTGACGTTCCATTTGGTTTCTGTCATTTTGTATTTCCCCAGTCTTCTTAGCAGCAAAATTTTGTCTCATGGATGATACGTTCTCTTCATAGAGATCTTTCCTATTTAGATCCTTAAGACGAGCCTGGTAAGTCCTTACAAACCTCGCTATTGCTTGATCAGCATCAGGGTCAAAATCCAGTATGGTCCTAGCAATTATGTAGGTGAATTTATGCTCGCTAATACTTGCAGCGGTGTTACCAGGACTATCATTTTCAGGTAGAGAGGGAAGATTTATTGCCTTAGTTGATAAACCTCTCAATTTTGGTTCTGTGGTGATGCCTTGTTGTTTAATCAAGGCACTAATCAGACTATTTGCCAATCCAGTCTCGTTGTTCCCGCGAGTAACATGTTTCCAAGCAGTTTCCAATTTCTTTAGAGCAATGTCGCCTGTCTTGTACCCCAATTCTTGATTCCTGTGTAAATTGCAGACGACAATTGTATTGAAGAAGTGTTCTATATCGAAGGCATCTTGATTTTTGGCCTCTACAAATCTTTTTGCCTCGCATAAAGTGTGTTCACAAGACTTGTATATGAGCCGATTTTGAAAAAGATAGCATCAGCATGTTTTGTATGTGACCAGCAGATATATAGTTCCACAATGCATGTTTTCTAGTGCTGACCTCTGTCCACTCTCGCAACCAATCTACTAATTCTCTAGAATTGGGTTCTATGGAATTAATGTATTGATCCAAAACTTTTCTCGACAATGGTTGTACAGGAGAGCGTGGTTTCAATGGTGCATTTGTCTCAGGATCCTTCAAGTCCATAGTCAACAAAATGTTTGCGTTTTAGGACGGTATATCCATGGTTTCAAGTCTGCTTTTGTTGTATGGTAGGTAAAAATTCTTGTAATTCACGCTTATGTGCAGCCGAGGATGTGAACCTTTTGAATGCCAGCATGATGACAGTGAATGGTAGTTATCCAAAGGTTTCAATTCTTGATGATTCTTGTGGGATTCTGTTACTTCAGCAGTTTTCCTTTTCCTAGGTCTTCAATTTTTTCATCTTCTCGGTGTATGATTTAAAAATCAAAAAGAATCGATGTCTAGAGCATATTGGATCGCTTTACAGTTACTTAAGAAGCCAATACAGGAATTCAATAATGGATTTCCTGCCCTACGTAGATCAGCCAACAGGTAGTGACTATGATTCTAAAGTGGAAAAGCTAGTACAAGACGTTTTGGGAACTGGGAATAATCAGCTGCACCCTGAAGTACAGAAGCTGTTATCCAAGGTTACTATCTCACCGAAATCGGAACCCTTTACGAATTTTATAGCGAGTATGATGATAGTCAAGGTTGGAAGCGTAAGAGAAGGGAAACCGAAGATGTCACTCTGGATAAGTGCAGGAAGAGGCATAAAGGGATAGATCTGAGTAAATACGACACTGAGGTTGAAAATCTAGAATCATTGGAAGTCATCGATGCGTATCTAAAGCATCAGTGTCTGGTCCTTCAAAACATGAAGGAAACTGTGTTGAACCAATGGGCTATTAACAACGGCTACATGGAAATCGCAAGTGAAAACCTGCAGGACAGGATAAACTATGAAGAAAAACAATTGGAAAGCTTGGAAAAGTATAGGAGTCCGTGCAGCGTAAGCACTTACCGCAGCTGCAGGCCATGAAAGACTCCTGGAGGCAGCAGTTAATAAGAAACTTAGAATAAATAATACGTCGTAAAAAGACTACGGTGCAATGGTAATTCAAATGTTTAATTTAAAGATTACACAAAAAGCTTATTTGTTCAACACCTCAGCATCATACTTTTGCTTGAACCAGTTGATGGTGTCTTCCTTAGAAGTCTTGTGAGAGTTACCGACTTGGGCTCTGCATCTCTTTCTTCTAGCGATTCTGTTACCTGGTCTACCGACAACAACGTAGAAATCCATACCAAAGATACCAATAGATGGATCGTATTTGATACCCAAATCGATGTGTTCTTGGACACCAAAACCGAAGTTACCAGTCTCAGAGAAGTTCTTTTCTCTCAATTGGTATTCCTTAACCTTCAAACCTCTTTCCAAAATTTCTTCTGCCTTTGGACCTCTCACGGTAACATGCACAGAGATCTTTTCGTTTCTTCTGATACCGAAAGTTCTAACGGTGTATCTGGCCTTTGAGTGAACTGGGGTTTGACCAGACAATTGTTCCAAAACCTTGGAACCTCTGGTCAATCTGTCACCAGATTCACCGACCGAGATGTTGAGAACCAACTTCTCGATCTTCAACTCACGCATAGGGTTCTGGGCCTTGGCAGACATCTTTGAATCTATTGTATTGATGGAACTCGCGAGGGTCTCGTACAGTCAACTGCTCAAGAACTATCTTTCAAAGAATGAGTTAAAAGGCTCATCGGTTCAGTAGTTTTCTCTTCCTTCCTCATGCTTGCTTCCCTGACAAAATTCTGAAAAGAAATTTGTCACGTGTGCGCGTCGTTGAAACTTTGTTTCAAAATTTGCGTCTGTCATATCAAACGATAAGTAGAATGTTGGTAGCTCTCGAAAATTATTAGGTGTACAGATGTACTAGTATTGTATGGGTGTAACTCTGACAGTCATATAAAGGATGCTGTCAGAGCGCTTCTGAGTTGGCGGCTAGTCGGCGTCAGATGGTAAGGTAATTAGAACAGTATATCGTGGAAAAGATAGCAGTTGCGTATGTGGACAGCACAAAGCAGTACTTTTATATATTTTCATAGGATGAATTTGCGCATAGAACCTTCTTTTACAAGCAGGAAGCACTTCCTGCGTTCTGAAGACCGAAGGATACTTGGCAAAAATACTATCTTGGCTCTTCACACACAAAGATATGAGAATATATAAATGTAAGAATAGAGGTACTTAACTGGCAGGATTTTCATAAAATACTCTTGTCAATTTTTTTTTTTTTTGTTTAGTTCTCTTGCTGTGGTATTCGCTCTGGTTTGTAAGAATTCGTCAACCCGAAATGTTTTCACATTGCCAACACCAAGATGTTCTTGTTTATATTCAGCATATCACTCCACCAGATACTAACTGAACCTTGAAACTAAGGCACGATTTATCTGGGAACTAAATCAAGACTTACTAATATCTATATAGAATACACACGTGACCTAAGTAACCGCTACTTCCATTCTATCTAATTGGTCTCTCACAGTCTCTAAACAGTAAAAGATATACCACATATTCGATACCTCGTATTTAACCTTGGAGAAACCTATCAGGCCTCCAAGTCGACGTCTTCTTGAATAGTCACTCTCTAGGAATCCACTAGAGCACTTGTAACATGTCCCTCTTCTCAAGAAAGTTTATATCTACATATCTACATCAACAGAATCCTAAAAGCTCTTAGCAATAAAGCTAATAATCAGAATCCAGCAAATTAAAAGCAACGGCGGCTAGTGGTCTCTTTCTAGAGATCAGTATTTTATAGTGTTATCAAGATATCCGGGTAACAACACACATAACATCATTCTCTCCCTTTGGTGGCGAACTCTAAAGCTCGAACGCACATTGTACAGTTTCAACAGTTAGGAGAACAAAGGTGAAGGACGTCCTAGTGGATTATCGCAGTATTACAGACCATACACTTTTGACATTGGCTCTGTGCTATAACCCTCCATCAAAAATGCAGGCCATTGCAGATAATTTTACACCAACGAATGCGCTGATTAAAGAACTACAATACGACCAAAAGGAAAATTTGGAACATGATTTTGTGTCAGGAAGGTCTCAATTCAAAAATCTAGCACCATCAATTTCTGTGGCACCAATTTCAACTCCTCAGCAATTTCTAAGAGCACACACTGACGATTCTAAGAATCCAGACTGTAAGATTAAGATTGCTCACGGTACAACCACTTTAGCTTTCAGATTCCAGGGTGGTATTATAGTGGCAGTGGATTCTCGTGCATCAGCAGGATCTTGGGTTGCATCTCAGACTGTTAAAAAGTTATTGAAATTAATCCATTTCTATTAGGTACTATGGCAGGTGGTGCTGCAGACTGTCAATATTGGGAAACGTGGTTAGGTGCTCAGTGTAGACTCCATGAATTGAAAGAAAAGAACGTATTTCCGTGGCTGCAGCTTCTAAAATTCTGTGCAATTTGGTCTATGAATACAAAGGCTATGGTCTTTCCATGGGTACCATGATCTGTGGCTATACCAAAAAGAGGGTCCTACAGTTTATTACGTAGATTCTGATGGTACCAGACTAAAAGGTGATATCTTCTGTGTAGGATCTGGTCAGACTTTTGCATATGGTGTGCTAGATTCTAACTACAAATGGGATCTTTCCGTTGAAGAGGCCCTTTATTTGGGTAAGAGATCAATTATTGCTGCTACACATAGAGATGCTTATTCTGGTGGTTCTGTAAATCTATATCATGTCACTGAAAATGGTTGGGTATTCCATGGTAACCATGATGTCGGTGAAACTTTCTGGCAGATCAAAGAACAAGAGGGTTCTTTCAACAATGTACAAGGTTAAAATATCTGTATGGAACTTTTTCACTTTTTTTTTTTTTTTTTTAAATTTCTTAACTGAGATCCTTCATACGTATATAATATTACCATTTAACGATGTATACATGCTTTACAAGCCAAATAAATATAAGCAACTTGGAAACAACAAAAGAAAATGCAAACAATTAAAGTACTATAGTAAGATTACACCTAATTATCATTAATATCTGTATTACTTCCAGCATCTAAAACATTCGAAACTTCCTCGCCCTTGTTAGTTGTCTCGCCCGAACTCTTCTGCTCCTTACTATCATCATGATTATCATCATCTTCTTCGCCAGAGGAAGTGCTAGAATTACTGTCATCATCATCCTCATCATCATCATCGTCATCGTCATCATCCTCATCATCATCATCACCACGACCACCATCTTTCCCAGCACCTTTATTTCCTTCATCAGTATTCTCTTCTTCGTCACTATCTGGAGAATCCTCCGATGTGCTCGACTCTTCACCATTTTGTTCATGAGTTCGCTTCTGAGGGATAGTTGGTTTAGAGACCGATGATACCGGTGTTGATACTTTTGTTGGCTGCCGTGGCTGGAAAACCTTGATAAAGATGTAGGATCAAAAGAGCTCGTGCTTTTGAAGTTGTGTTAGTTTTACTTGAGTCTATAGCAGCAGAATAACTTGGTTTAGATATCTGGCTTGATGGAGTTTGGGTTTTAATTTGTGCATTAGAAGTTCCTGATGATGGCATGTTCACTAACTGTTTAACTTTACCGTTTGTAGCTTTAGAAGTTGCAGCATTGACAGCTGCGGCTAAAATTAAATTTAAGTGTTGCGGATTCTTGTCCATTAGAGCTGTCAATGGATTACCACTTATACCTTTATTCTTCGCCGCTTGTGTAACTTGATTGATTGTCATGGCCAATGCCTGTGTCAAAATGCTAGCAATAGTTTGATTTGGAAGACCCTTTCTATTTTTGTTAAAATAATTAGTTGTTCCTGTAAGTATTTCATCGTTCTTTGGTGATCGTTCATACCTGATTTCTTGTCCGTTGCTCTATTAGCCGCCAAAGTTTGAGATATGCTTTGTTGCCTTCCATTACTCTTTCCATCATATCTACCACTAGAACTGGATGATCCAGAGGCAGCTTTTCTGGCTCTTTGTTGCTGTTGCAACTCAAGTCTTTCCTGAGCTGCAGCAGCCTTAGCAGCAGCCACTTCAGCCTGTTTTTCTTCTGGCGTTCTCTTTCAGCTATATAATCCTCATCGAGACCCCAGAGCCATCCTTTACCTTCCTTTGAAACTTTCCGAAATGATTTATTCAAAGACAGGTTATGTCTCACCGAACTCTGCCAGCCATCTGGACAGTATTTATAGTATGGGAATAATTCTCTAATCCCAGCATAAATCTCTGATAGAGACATACCCTTGGGACTCGAATATTTTCTTATGCATTCAGTTAATAAAGCGGAATAAGAACAAGTAGGTTTTGTTCTGTATTCCGGTGGAATCTCTTCCAATGAATAAACTTTTTGGAATTTTTGGCGGCCTTCTCTCCCTCTCTCGTTTTACTGTAGAAGGTTGAGATTGAGGTTGTGCTTGAGGCGGCAGTGTTGGTTTCGTGGGAATAGGCTTTGGGCAAGTAATCTCAGCATGCGCAGCAGCAATGGCGGGATCATTCTCCAATGTTATATTAGTATCTGAAACCACAGGAGATGCTGTCTTGATCTCTTCGAGTAATTTTTGGATTCATTTTCTTCTTTGACCTTAGAATCCAACTCTTCCGGACCAGCAGAAAGAGGAGGTTCAGGGCTCTTCTGGGGTTGCTCACCTTTCTCTTGATCAGGCAGAACAAATTGAAAGGGAATCTGACCAACCTGAATCTTGGTCTTATTCTTTAAAGGTACTGTGTTCCCCTTTCCACAAATATATCATCGACAAAGGCACCATTTTACCAATAATAGATAACTCAAATCTTCCGGTCCCAAAATTATAGAAAATTTGAGCGTGCCTTCTGGAAATAGACTTCGAAGGACCTAAATTAACATCAACTTTATGTGAAAAGTCGTTTTCAGATCTTCTTCCAATAATGACATGCAGCGTTTGAACGTAGAATGTAAAGCTTTGAAAATCTAATCTAGCGTATGCAGAAATAGTCGGTTGTTCATCTGATAAAGACATACTATTTTCACCTTCTTGACCGCCCACACCACTTTCATCAATGCCGTTTTGTCCTTGCATCTGGGACATTAAAATTTCATGCTGTTGAAACATCACGGGAGTCAGAGAATTATGACGTTTACGAGTCATAAGATCACCCTCTCCTGCAAGATTGCTGCAGGTGAATGCTCATCCTCATGTTTGAAAAGCCGTTGAGCCTGTAAAGACGAGCCTGTAGATTCACCGGCCATGATAGCTACTGAACTTGTCCTTACGTCCTCTGCGTCTGATGCCGTCATTCTAGGAGATAACGTTGCATCTTTTTCGATTGGATCACTTCCAGATGGTCGTTCTTCTCTACCTGGTGCTTCTATAATCTGCTGGCTTCCTTCATTTCCTGCATTACTATTATCATTTCTATCTTCGCTTTCTTCTTCGTCGTCATCTTCATCATCGTCATTGTCATCAGCATCATCATCATCATCATCATCATCCCCATCGTTGTCTTCATCTTTCCCGCTCTCGTTCCTGTCCTTTTCATCTTCTCCCGTTTCACTTCCAGAAGATACCTCCTGATCTCCTCTCATCGCATGTTCCAAAATCTCATTTGCATCAAATATGTCACCACCTTGTTTTGTATCCAGTTCAAGAAGCTTGGATAAATCCTCGTTGTCTATATTATCCGGCAATTCCAACCCTGGTGCATCACCAAGATGATTTTCATGCATTTTCTGCGTCTCCTTTCCCTCAACTGGTCGACTGTCAATATTTGCATTTACCGCAGCTACACCTTCCATAGACGGTACTCCATGAAACATCGACTCACTATTATGGCTTGTAGCTGTATCAGTAATTTCCATTCCAACATCTTCCTCTCCCTGAGGCTGTCCTGCCGCTAAGGCATCCATTTGGGTCTCCACATCCTTATCTTCCATCATATGTTCATTGATATCATAGCTGGATAATTCGGCAGGCTTCGTATCGTTCGGCACATGTTGTATAGCGTCCATAATACAATTATTTTGGATCTATCGCAATGCTCACAAACTGGCAAACCCAAAGGTGACAAACAACTTCGTTACAGTATCAATAGTAGTCGCAATATATGGTAGGGCTTAGAATATTAAAACAAGACTTCCTGAATATTAAAACCTGGGAAAAAATTTATAGTGATGCCCTTTTATGGTCAGGAAGCTTTGTCAAAGAACAATACAAAACAATAATAGAAAAAAGTGACAAAGACTAGAAAACTACCGCGAAGTAGCTAACTTGCCAAGCAGTCAGGAAATCCTTCACTTTATGTATGGCTAAAATAACCTTTAATGGATTTACAAGTCCATTTGTTTACACTACGAGGGAGAGAGCCTTCGAAATTTAATTTCTTGATGAATTTCTTGACTTATTTTCACCGTGACTACGTAAATACCCAACGTACATGATGATAAATATAAGCATTGTACAATGACAACCCTGCAATATCGTAATATGAGTATGTATTCAATGTCTTTTGTCGACTTTTAAACCTCTGGTTTTAATTCTTTCCTGTGGTGATACAATCCAATTCATCCCACCTTCAATCTCTTCCTTAATGTCACCGGAATCTACGTTAAAATCATCGTCGTCTAATCCTAGAACTAGAACTAACTGGGTCAATTTGGTAAATTTCTCTCTTAACGTGTAGTTGGTGGAGCATACCGTAGTTATTAACAAACTAAGCTCTCTGTCTAGCTTAGTAGCACCCAATTCATTTACCCTCAAAGTCCATATTCTTTGCTCTAGAAGTCGAACAATGGTGTCAATTATTAATGACAATAATTCAGACCATGCTTCAGGACAAAGACATTTTGAAACGGTACCATGGCAGATTTCCACTTAGACACGAAATCATTGACATTAGATAAGTTTTCAAAATCGTCAGCGTTAGAAATATAGTTATCCTCATTACCGTTATTGAAGATGGGATGAATTAAGGTTCGTATTTTACTCAAAATACACTCTCAAAAGAATCTTGACACTCCATCTTTGTAACTTATTGTTTTGTCTAATGAGCAGTTCTTCACAAGCCCCAATTTTTTCGATTGGTTAATGGGATCCTCACCAAAGGGGAAATTATCATGCAAAGATTGGGATTTTCTTCTAAAATCTCGACCGTTAGTAGACGATGCATAAATCTTACATTCAGGTATAATGTATTCACATAAATCAAATATTGACGTAAAACATCACAGATTCATTATCAGAAACCACCGCCTGTAAATTGGATTGAATGTTTGTCAGGGCATTGGCCGCAGCACCTCTAAAATTGAACCCCAATTGCGATAATTTCGTAGCTGACTGTTTCTCATTGGCAGTACCAACAGAGTTTGGTTGATTATCGACTTTTTCAAAAGAGTGTCGAAGCTAACTTAGGGTGCAACTCTTTAAATTTATTTTGCATGAACTTAACGAGAAATTCATTCTGGTAAAATCTAGCCAACTGATCCAGAAAATTTGAAAGCAGTTCAGGTTGCCCAGTATTAACCGTTAGAATCAGAGTCTTCTTGATTAAGACTGATATATCCTCCAATACGGATGAAATCGGGTAGGTAGATAAATCTGTATGCTTAAAAGGTTTTGTTGAAACCAAATTGTCTAATGAAGGCAATTCTTCCAAGGAAAGGCTCTTACGGAAAGACCTTTGTAGGTAGTGGGCAATTAATATTTGGAAATTTGACAAAAGCTGTCATTACTTAATTTAGTCGTCAATTGCCCATTGGAAATCGGTGAGGGTGGCTGTAATGGCGACGTGGTCTCGTTACGAAATTCATACCAACGAACACTGAAAAGAGAGCATACATGGACCAGTTTTGTAAAATTTGTGAGAACTCCGTTAATAAACTAGATAATTCTGCCACCGTAATTGGCTCAATAATAACCTGTTCATTCGACTCATCACGGTGCTGCTGATGCTGTTGCTGCTGATGCTGATGCTGATGCTGCTGGTACTGTTGTTGCTGCTGCTGCTTTGGAGCTAAATTCCACTCATTGACGGCATGCACAACTCTTTGTAATTTCCGAACTTCTGCGAAAACATCCAGCACCAATCCAGCTTGAAGATCTACTTCCTTCTGTACCTTCTCCATAACATGCACCATGTGATGCAACCCATAGCAGGTAGCAATGATCTTACTATGGTTGTTGATCACCGTTGAAACGATTTTACAAAGATGCAATAGTGCTTGAGCAAACACACCAGGTCTCTTGTTTTCACCTGTCATAATTTTTCTAGACTGACTTGCTACAATGTCACAAACATACTTGGAATATAGATCTAAGCCAAGAAATTCTTGACCGATTAGCGGGAACATTTGAAAGCTTAATGTCAATTGATCAACATTTTGACGAGAAGCAGCATCCAAAAGTTTGTCTTAAAGACATGTGTACACTTTTCACACCATTGATTTACCAGGACTGAAGGATCTTCAGGAAGTTCACTCGATGGGACAACACGTTTGGCGAACTGTGAACTCATAATATTCGGATCCAATTGGCGAATTAGTTGAATATTCCTAGCAACCGCACAATAGTCATTTTATTAAATGCCTCGTGTGCAACAGATATGTGGGTCTTTAAGGAACGTACCTGCGTAACAAATTGAAGAGTCGCGTCAACTAACTTCCTCTCTCTATCAGCTCTACTAATTTCTGAATGGACTTGCCTTGCAACATTATGGGAATCCGACACAAGGCTCAATGCAGTTTGATAACGTGCCAGCACAGAAGTTAAATCTGTTCTCTGTAGCTCCAATCGACGAATACTCTTGTTGTGCTTCAACTCGGCGTCCTGAATGAACTTATCCATTTTAACCAAGGTTTCAGCATCTTCTCTTTGTAAAGTGCTTGGAGCTTATCCACTTGAGATTGAGTGGCTAATTTCTGCAATAAAACCTGATACTTATTTGCGTGATCCTCCATTTTCAATCGGCCATACGATCCTCATATGCCAGATCACACAATGTTTCAAAACTTCCACGTTTTTTTTTTTTTGTTATAACAAGTGTTTAAACATGATTTCTTATTACACAAACCCGAGATAGCATTAATTATAATTAAAGTGGGAAGACGTAAATATAAAGTAGAAAATGAAAATAAGATAGAATAGTTTAACAAGAATTGAAATTTTGTAGAAAAGTAAAAGCATTAATGTTATTATTACTGATATGTCAACTTTTTTTTTTCCTTTTTTTTTTTTTTTTCCTAAAAGCACAGAACACAAACTTTCTTTATATTATCAGCTCATAAGCATCTTCCTGTCTAGAACGGGGCTTAAGCCAATGGAGCCTCCTCTTGTACTTGGTGAGCATGGGAACCCTGACGCCAAGCAGGCTCTTCTTCCTCACCGACTTCCTCCCCTCTGGAACTTCTTCAACGACTTCTTCCTCTTCTGGTTCACCTTCGACATATTCATCTTCGTATTCTTCTTCTGGGATATATTCGTCTTGTTTGAAGGAAAGGGATGGCTTCACCAAGGCGGAGTCTAGAGTCCATTCATTCAAAGCTGCTTCAGCATCGATGATGATTTGCTTAGAAGCCTCATAACCATCATAAGCTGGTCTGGTTTCACCTGGCGTCACAGGGATTCGTCCAACAATTCCAAGAGAGCCTTACCGTAACCTGCAATCAAGGCAATCTTTTCAGAATGTTCGATAATGGAGTCGAATTGGTAGTTAAAGGCGGCACGCAACTTCGTTCTGGTAATGTTCGATAGCTGAGCCTCGGCAACCAAGGACTCTGCCTCAGCCCTGACCAATTCCTGCTCCAAAACCTCGATCTTTGGAGATTCTGGGTCCTTGTACTTCAGATAGGCAATCTTATCAGTAACCTTGTCCTTTCTGTCACGAGATGGCTGGACGGAACCTTCAATGTCTCTAATAGACTTTAGAGTCAAACGGTACTGGTCGTACCTGTCGATAAACTGGTCATCCAACTCGGAAACCTCGTAGATCAGGACACCCAACTTATCTGTGATATCAGAAACATCGTCGTCATTCTCCAAACCCCAGATGGACAATTGCTTGGCAGCATCACGTCTTTCATTCGATGCCACCTCCATCGAACGCAACACGTTCTTCTCCATCTTCACCAACTGGGATAGCTTCCTCGAAAGTTCCGGACCGAAAGAGCCAGCTGTATTACGACGGAAAGAGTAGGCAAGACCACCCTTACCGAAGAACCGACTCTTGGTAGAGGAAGTTGGTGGTGGAGGGTTCTGAAGTTCAGAAGCAGTTGGTACTCTTGCGTTTCTCAAAGAATAAGTTCTATGCATTAGACTCGACAGTTCCGTTGATATCTCTAGTAATAGCAGTAAGGGGAGAAGTACTTTCTAGGCAGAAAATCTCAGAATAACAGTAAAGAAGTTCAATTCCTTCTCTTCTAGCAGTATAATATACTTCCTTCCACTATCTCTCCTATTCCTAGGTACTATAGCAGGGATGGGCAAAGGGGCAAAGGGTTGTCAAGGGAGTCGCCAACCGTTGAGAACTCAGTTTATATAATTACTAGTACTCATAATCTTTGAACGAAAAAGCAAACTCATCCCTTTTCCCTTTTGGGCAAATTTGCGGTTCGCCGTGTCGCTCAAAAAGTTCAAGTAGAAGCACTGAATTTTTTGTTTATCCTGTCCGCTCCTTTCTGAGTGAGCGACCTCCAAAGGCGGAGTTCTCTATGCTTCTCTTAGCATCAAAATTATGGAACAGGGTAACTTCTTCATGAGATTTGCTACGTATCGGTCCCCTCTTACCCGTTCTGTCGATAATGTTGTTCATTTGATTGCAGGGGCCTATACCACATTGGGGAACCTAGTGGCCGATCGGTAAAGAAATAACCTAATAGAATAATAGAAGAACCCAGCAAAATGATTAATGAGATATTGAGGCACTTGGCGTCCAAAAAAGCTGCTGGTCTCATTGCCTAAAAGGTACACTGAGGGGAGGAACAAAGCTCAATTGGATTATAATAGAAGAGAACCAGGAAAAAGAAATAACAAGGGAGGAAGAAGGAAGAGAAGCTCGTTATCCGTGACAGCGGTAATAAAGGAGAGAAACAAGCAGAGGAAGAAACTGGGGAAAAGAGGTCTTCTTACAACCGTCCAAGGGTCGTTCTATGCTGGAATCTCACCATTAATGATTGCATTTAATCTCTTTTCTTTCTCAGCATCAGACTTTCTGGTATTTATTTCTTCGTCTTTTTGATTCTTAATTTGCTCAAGTCACCGGGCACCACGAACGGAGGATGGGCCATATCGCAATCCCGTCTACCCAAAGGACAAAACCCGGTCAAGTAACGTGGACACAATACCTTTTCACGTGACGTTTCTTGCAGTTGGGACCCTGGGGACAAAACCCCATTGTGTATTCCTCACAGGGAGCAATCTTTGACTGTGGATCTATGTGTAAGTACTGACACTCGGGGTTTGAGTGCAGTAACCATTTTCGAATAGAAAACGCATTCGGGCATCTTACGCAGATTGTACTCGTGAAGATATTCACATTGGTCGTTCTTCTTACACAAGCCTCGTAGCCAGTGCTTGCAAACGATTTTATTGTGGAATATGGGTAGGACATGCTTTTCGGACAGGTTACACCTCTTGGACACGAACCTGGTCCCTCTCTTGGATTGTAAAATTCGCACACGGGCCTATCAGGATCCTGGGAGAACGAGTACTCTTGTCTGAGGAATGGTTCAAACTTGAAGGGATACAGAGAAGTATCCATATGAACAACAGACATGTTTGGGGAGGGAAAATTTATGGTTGGTTTCTCGCGGAACTAGTTGCGGTAGCTGCAGTAGCTGCGGTAGTGTCTGTGTTGCGAGGCAGATGGCATCGCTGTGTAATAATTGATGTGCTTGCTAGCTCGTGTTGTTGGATGAGAAAACGTTCTGAGTTGAAAAGATGAAGATCATGAAGGACGAAAATAGGTCATGTGAGGATCGTGAGTAGCGCCGCCGGCGAGACGGCTGTGCGACATGCATGGAATCTCAGGATCTTCCAGAAGCTTCGACCAAATCACACGTAAGAAGTGACAAGTAGGAACAGTTACCCTCATTAGACACGTGATATACACGTGAGAGTTAGAATTTCGAAGAAAAATTAGTTCCTACCACTTTCTAAGGGACCGTTCGTGTGCACACTTTGCCACTCAAACACAGAAGACCCAGTGCGTGTAAAGAAACTGTCCACCAGAGCGTATACAGTTAGCAATCACCGTCATTATGGCTGAGGAAGAACCAGTTTTGAAGATCCAGCAGTTCACAAGGTACCCAATTATGAAGTGTCAGAGTGGGCGTTTGTTCTATCTCAACCCAAGATTAAGGCCAATAGGCCCGAGTTGATCTCAAAAGTCCTCGAAGTCGTCGAGCAGGAAGAAATGGCACCTTACTACAAATACCTGTGCGAGGAATACTTGCCCCAGGGCTTGTTAAACTTCGATTCCAAATTCTACGACCAACTATGCGACAAGAACGAGCAACATATCACGGAACTCAAGGAACACTTAAGCGAGGTGGAAGAAAATGACGAAGGTGAACTTGAGCAGGCACAGTGTTGGATCAAGCTGGGTGAATACTACGCACAGATCAGCGATCGTGCCAATGCGGAGGAAACTCTAGAAAAGGCACTACAGAAAGCTATATCTGCAGGCGCAAAATCGATATTATGATGACGATCACAAGACTGGGCTTTTTCTATAACGACCAGAGGTTCGTCAAGGAGAAATTGGAACAGACAAATGTAATGATTGAAAAAGGTGGTGACTGGGAAAGGCGTAATCGTTTCAAAACATACCTGGGTGTCCATTGCTTGGCCGTCAGGAACTTTAAGGAGGCAGCTAAACTGCTGGTGGATTCTCTGGCGACCTTCACTTCAAACGAGCTGACCTCATACGAGAGCATCGCTACCTACGCATCTGTAGCCGGTCTGTTCACTCTGGAGAGAACAGAGTTGAAATCCAAGGTGATCGATTCACCCGAACTATTATCGTTGATCACAACGACGAAGGCTCTTCAATCCATCAGCTCACTAACTATTTCCCTCTACACCTCAGAGTACGCATCGTTCTTCCCCTTCTTGCTGGAAACCTACGACAACGTCCTAGTGCCTTGCAAGTATTTGAATCCCATGCTGACTTCTTTGTCAGGGAGATGAGACGTAAGGTTTACGCTCAATTACTCGAATCCTACAACACTCTTTCTCTAACGTCTATGGCGCAAGCCTTCGGTGTGACTGTAGATTTCATCGATGCTGACTTAGGAAAATTCGTACCCAACAAACAATTGAACTGTGTGATTGACAGAGCTAACGGGATCGTCGAGACCAACAGGCCCGATAGTAAAACGCGCAGTATCACCTTCTGATTAAGCAGGGTGACGGGCTGCTGACCAAGATGCAAAAGTACGGCGCAGCAGTAAGATTGACTGGCTCGGATCATGTTGCATGATTAGAAACACGATTAAAAACATGATTAGAAACATCTGCAACTACATAGATGCGTCAAGCGTACATAGGTTCTAGTTCATCCAATTACTTAATAATCGTACCGATTCTTTTGCTCTTCGAAAATTACGAAGCATTCTCGACTTTACGAGGTGACCTCACGCCTGACGAACTTCTAAGCGTTGTTCTTCTATTGTTCTATTATGCATCGTAGATCCAGGTCATCTCGTGGAAACCATTAGTTAATACAGTTAGTGCTTTTTCTTTTTTTCAGCCAGACTTGCCCTCATGGAAGCCGATTTGTGAGCAATCGCAAAAGCGAGAATTAAATGATGTCTAAAGGTTCTCTTAAGAGCGATATCACCGAAAGGCATCCCTCAATGCACGGTTACGAGGTAGCTGTTGAGAATTCACCGATTCCTTATTGGGAAGGAACCGGGCGGTGGAATTGAACTACAGTGCTTAAAGGGATGATGAACATCGTGTTAGGGATAGAGTTGCTTGTCAGCGATATCACCGAGCATGCTCTTTTCATCTTAGGGATTGATTATGTGAGAACACTTCTTGCAATTCATATATAAAGGCTTACTGGAAAGCCAATTGGGAGCATTTCAAGTTTAGGATGCATCAGAACAGTAAGAAAGAACAACATCAAAGAAAAAGCAAAAATGGTATCTCAAAAGCCCGAAGTAGTCTACTCCTCTGAAAACGGATTTCCTTATTCTCACCACCCATATGGTTCCCAATACGCTAGACCAGATGGACCTATCCTCTTGCAGGATATTCATCTAATTGAATCTCTAGCTCATTTCGACAGAGAAAGAATTCCTGAGAGTTGTCCACGCCAAGGGTGGTGGTTGTAGATTCGAGTTCGAATTGACCGATTCTCTAAGCGACATCACTTTTGCTGCACCATACCAAAGGTCGGTTACAAGTGCCCAGGTACTGTCAGATTCTCTACTGTTGGTGGTGAATCTGGTTCTCCAGACACTGCCAGAGACCCTCGAGGTGCTTCCTGGAAGATGTACACCCACTGGGGTGTTCACGACTATGTGTTTAACAACACACCAGTTTTCTTCATCAGGGATGCAAACCACTTCCCACACTTCATCCACACCCAGAAGAGATACCCACAATCTCACTTGGGTCAAGGTGATGACAGTTCCATGTTCTGGGACTATTTGACCCAGAACCCTGAATCCATTCACCAAATTGTGTACATGTTTGGTCCAAGAGGTACTCCAGCATCCTGGGCTGACATGGCCTCCTACTCTGGTCACACTTTCAAGTTCTACAACAAGGAAGGTGACATGACTTACGTTCAAATCCACATTTTGCCTGAGAACGGATTCAAATGCTTGAGTGGTGCTGAGGCTGCTCAATTGGGTGGTTCTTCTCCAGATTACAACCAAGGTAAGCTTTACAGACAATTGGAGAGAGGTGAGAAGCCTCGCTACAACTGCTATGTCCAAACCATGACACCAAAGCAGGCTGAAGAGTTCAGATACTCTGTTAACGATTTGACCAAGGTCTGGCCAAAGTAGCAATTCCCATTGAGAAAGTACGGTACCATCACTTTGACTGAGAACGTTGATAATTACTTCGAGGAGATCGAACAGGTTGCCTTCAGTCCTTCCAACACCTGTATTCCAGGTATCGGTCCATCTAATGACTCTGTCTTGCAAGGTAGATTGTTCTCCTACCCTGACACTCAACGTCACAGATTGGGTGCCAACTACCAGCAATTGCCTGTGAACAGACCAAGGAACCTTGGTTGTCCATTCGCCAGTAGGTTCACCACTAACACAATGAACCCTCCCGATGAATGTCCTCACATTGCTTCCAACTTCCAGAGAGACGGTCCAGGCTGCTTGTACAACAAGGACAAGGAGCCAAACTACATCTCTAACTTGCCATCAGCTTCCTTGAAGTTCAAGAACTTGACTGATGACGGCCTCTCTGACAAATTCCAGGGTGTTACCTTGCAATCCGAAGAAGCTTCCTCTATCAAGAAGCAGCAATTTGACAGAGAACAACATGAAAAATCATTGGCAACAAGATCAATGAATACTTCATCAAGTCTGGTATCAGTGAACTAGATTTTGAACAGCCAAGAGTGTTGTATGAAAAGGTGTTCACCGATGCCGACAGAAAGGAAATCATTAGCAACCTTATCGGCCATGCTTCTAAGATTCACGTTCCTGAAATCAAGACCAGAGTTACTCAATACTTTGGTTTGGTCAACAAGGACTTCGGTAAGGCTATTGCCGACGGTCTTGGCATCAAGTGGGAGCCAGTGGACCTAGAAGGTTACGCAGCCTCTGTTGGCCGTAGCAGCTTGTGATCTGTACGACTTTATTTATTCTTTTATTTAACTTATTTACTTATTTATCGATAACTGAAGTATTCCTTTTACTAAGAGAGTGTAATTGATTCAACAGCTGTTATACATCTGCGTTATTCGGCGTCAGCACTTTTTTTTGTCATAATTACACAGGAAACTTATCGGTTTTCCGACAGTTCAGCTTTGTTGAAAAATTATTTCGCCGAAACGCGTCTTCGAAGTATAAAGCGACTTCAATTCGAACGGTCCATCTCATAGATTAGTCCTCGTTGCCTGGTAGAAAAGTTAATTTCAACGGCTGTATTTTCAGGTGATATACTCTGGTACTTTTAGATAGCTACTACTATATTGTTACTTGTCTTACAAACGAAATCATGGAGGAAGCTGTTGAGAATGTGGTTATGGACCACGTTCAAGGGCAGATGCTCGATAAGCCAAGTGTCTTGAGTGAATTTATGCCAACTCTAGAGAGACCATTTTTAATATCTATCTTTGGGAATATTTTGACTTGGTGTTTAGCAAGATAACTGGTGGAAGGTTCACCCCACATGAATTCAAATTCGTTCCAGAAAAGTTACCTTTAAGTGATCTAAAGTCTGTCACTGCAGCAATAGCCACCTACTACGTTGTAATTTTGGTGGTAAATTCCTGCTAAGGCACTCTGAGCCATTTAAATTGAACTTACTGTTCCAGTTGCATAATTTATTCCTAACGTTGGGATCGCTCTCTTTATTAGTATTGATGGTTGAACAATTGATACCAATCGTCTGGAAGAATGGTCTTTATTTTGCCATATGTGATATCGGTGCTTGGACACAACCGATGGTAACGCTCTACTACATCAATTATATCTTCAAATTCATTGAATTCATTGACACGCTGTTTTGGTCTTGAAGAAGAAAAACCTGACATTTCTCCATACCTATCACCATGGTGCAACTGCGCTGCTCTGTTTCACCCAATTAGTGGGCACAACTGCCATTTCATGGGTACCGATTACTTTGAATTTGGGTGTTCACGTTTTAATGTACTTCTATTACTTGTTGGCAGCAAGTGGAATTAGAGTTTGGTGGAAAGAATGGGTCACGAGGTTCCAAATTTTACAATTCGTTCTAGACATTCTTTTCATCTATTTTGCGGTTTACCAAAGGTGGTCCATCTATATTTCCCAACGTTCCCCACTGTGGTGACTGTGTGGGTTCCACTACTGCAACTTTCTCTGGTTGTGCTATTTTGTCTTCTTATTTATTCCTGTTCGTGGCATTTTACATCGAAATCTACAAGAATAAAGGTACCAAGAAGAGTAGAGTTGTTAAGCGTGCTCGTGGTGGTGTTGCCGCCAAAGTTAATGAATACGTTAATATTGATTTGAAAAATGTGTCAACACCCTCTCCATCCCCAACTAGAGACTTCAGAAGGAGATAAACTCAAGAGCTGCTTTGGTGTTATTGGTTTCTTGATTCTTAAAATTTCGTCTGTTACATCCGCAACCTTTGTAATGTTTATATATTTAAAAACAACAAAAAAACAAACAAACATGAAGTCTGAAAATTTTATCTATCAGGCTGCTGCTGTTAGAGACTCCAGATTCTTTGCTCTTAGTTGAGCTAATGTGATAGCTCTACGGAGTATGATAGGCGTCACCTTGGCCCCCCCCAAGATATCAATATTTTTAGATTGCCATTGGAATCGGTAATAATACAAATTGTCGATTGTATGCAAGCTTCCTCCGCTTCTGTATCTAAATCGGCTAGTAAAATTGGTCCTTTTCATCTAGTTCCATATCATGATCTTCTTGATCTAGCGCCATTTCAGGATCTAAATCGATAACACCAAAACTAGAGGCGTATCCCACATTTTTACTAGACAGATTTAATGGGATTGACCTCTTTGGATCACATAAAATTTCGTAGGTTTCCTAACTGACGCACTTCTACCCCTTGTCCTTATAGTCATCTTCAAGTCTGTAGCGCGTTCATCAATAAAGGCCCTAGGGAGACGAGTATCCTGAAGCGCATACATCAGAGAATTCCAACATAAGTCAAACACAGGGCCCGTTCGACTAAATACCACAACTTTAGCATAAAGAACATATGACCACTTTCTTTGAGATAGCGTACGAATTGATGTAGAAACGTTGGCATCCTCATCTGGATATTGAACTTTAGCTTCACCAGATTTTTCTGTAGTACGCACACCACATTGTACCTTTAATGAAGATTTTGGAATTAATCCCGAATGTAACACGTAATCATGTAACTTTTGAGAAAGAGTCATCTCTTCATCCGTGGGAGCTCCTACACGACCTCTCTCTACTTCCACTAAAGGATATACCGGAGCAAATTTCGACACATCATCTCTTCTTTTATTCAAATTATCAAGTTCCTGCTCACCTGAATTTTCACTATCCACAGGTAATGTTTCTTCCACTATACCACCAGTAATAGATGTAATGACAAAGGTTTTCCCGCTCTTCAGAACATTAGACCCTAAAACACTATTAGTTGTATCCTCTGCTATAGACGTCCCTGACTTATACCTAGAAAGAGTATTCTGATTAATATGTACGTCTCTAAATTCTTCGAATCGCTTTAAAGATGGCCTTATACCCAATGAAAGATGTCTCTGTAAAGACAACTCCGGAGATATACGAGCTAGAACTTGAGGGGAAAAGTAACTGGATGAACCTCAACAGTATCTGTGTCAGAGTTGGCCATGTAGAAGTGTAAAGTTGACTTGTTTCACGGAATATGGACCTCCAATCGAACTATTGTTTAAGCTTATGTGCTTCTAAGTAGTGAGATGAGCTGAAATGTTGAAAAATTGCAGATCACATGATATACATATGATCAGGATCAGATGACTTATAAAATGTAAGCATGTAACTGCAGATGATAATATATAAATGATATATTTGTTGGATGTGGGAAGTAATCCCACATCTGATATACACGATAGATCTCCATAGAGCTCTCGCATTTTAATTATGGGTATTACTACAATTGGATCATTGAACTATGATGTCGTTACGTTTACTGATAGAGTACCGCAGGCGGGAGAAACTCTTCGGGGCAATACTTTTGAAACACATGCAGGTGGAAAAGGGTTAAATCAAACTATTGCACTCTCCAAATTAAAGAACACTAGTGCTACCTATGATGTTAGGATGGTTGGTAGTGTTGGTGATGATTCATTTGGCAAACAATTAAAAGATCTTTTACAAAATAGTGGTGTCAACACTGACAAGGTGCAGGTAATAGAAAAGAAAAGTACTGGCGTGGCTACAATTTTGGTGGAACAAAAAATGGTGGACAAAATCGAATCATTCTCACTGAAGGTGCCAATGGTTGTAGTGTCTATAATGACAATGATTTGAAATCGATCTTCCAAGGGGTTACCTTAGATGATGAAAAACAGTTTGTGGTATTTCAGAATGAAATTCCAGATCCTTGCTCTATTATTTCTTGGATCAAGAAAAATCATCCACATTTTCAAATTGTCTATAACCCCTCTCCATTCTATCCTATCACCAAGGAAGAATGGTCTTTGATAGATGTGCTCATAATTAATGAAGTAGAAGCGCTACAAATCGTGAAAGCCATTTACCAAGGAGCCGAATATGACTATTACACCAAGGAAATCGAAAAGATTACGTAGCAGGTTACAAACAAATTTGCGGAGAATTCCAGCGTAATTTGGTTAGTCAAATGAATTCTGCCGTCACCGTCGTGACCTTGGGTGAAAAGGCTCCCTTTATGCTTCAAAGAGAGCCCTGAAGTTGGATTTACCCCAGCTGTACCACATGTGAAGGTAGTTGATACTACTGCAGCCGGAGATATATTTTAGGTGGTCTAATAACCCAGTTGCATCAGGACGTTGATTTGAAGACGGCAATCCAATTTTCTACAAAGGCTAGTGCTATTGGAATTCAAAAGCGGGTGCTGCTGGAAGCATTCCATCATTTGAAGAAATTGTCTGATTCCCAAGAATTTCATTTTTTTGTGTGATATTAAGTTTTTCAATTTTTTACATCCTTAATCTTTCCTAATGTGTAAGTGAGACTTAGATAAGTTTCTGAATAAATTTTCAATGCTCGATGATACTACAAATAATTTAATCTTTTGTAGGAGATCTTAAAATATTATCGTTCCCAGACTTGGGTTGAGAAATAACGGCACTTATACTATCAGTGCCGTCGGATGATACAGATGAAGCTGGCGAATGTGCAATAGAAGGTTCGTTGTAAGTCTTGTTCAAGATTCGAAGCTTGCGACGACCCATATTACTTTCGTTCTCTTCAAGAGATTCTGTAGGTTGAAGACGTCCAACTTCTAAGCTTCTAACGCTATAATCTGCTGATCTTGCTGATACAGAATTTTCATGGGAACTGGGACTACCATTAGCTTCTATACTATCGCCTCTATCATCTAAACTAGTTCCATCTCGAGGTGCGGTCATATTGCTAGACTGTTCATCCATTTCGACAAGCTCTTCGCTATCAGTCTTATTGCTCTCGAACAGTAACTTCTGTCTGTCATACATCTGCTTAATGCCATAATCATAATTTTGCGGCTCTTTCGGATAAGTTCCTGCAATTCTTTGGTACCACACTTTCCATCAGTAGTGCGGCGCATGTAAAACAACAGATATGCTGAGCTAGCAATACCCCGCTCTGGTGAGGTTTCTGTCACACGAGAATCATCAAAATAATACCATCTAGAATCACTAGAATTTTTCGCATAGGCGGTGTAATGACCACCACCTAAGCCACCGTAATGATTATCCACAGCAACGAGGTCGTATATGGTACCTCTTGGATCTTCCTTGTTAACCATGTATGGAGACATATCTAAACCAGTAATAGGGAAATAGACTACTTCATCTATCTTATCACTAAATGAACGCAAATTTTCAAATCTTTTAAATGGATTAGTAGAACATCAGGAGTGTCCCAAAGTTGAATCTGCTTTGTGGCCTGTCTATGTTCTTTACACCTGGGACAATACCATGAATCATTCATACCTAAAACTTCACGTTTCGAAAAAGTTTTAGACAGTCATGTAGAGTAATCTTTTTTCCTCCTCCTGTTGTCTCTTTTGTCTATCTACTTCCAACTGTGTATTTTTAATTCTGCAGGTTTTTCCCAATTTATTAATTTGTCCTCAGAGAAAACCTCTTGAATAGCTGGTTCTGACCATTCGCATACAATCGAAGTATAAGAATTTACTAGCGGGGTCACTTTGTTGTCATTAATATTATTATTATTATTATTATTGTTATTGTTATTATTGTTATTATTGTTGTTATTATTATTCTGAACAGTAGTTTCATATTGTTCTGAACTCATCACATTTTCGTTTTGCACTTCTTGGACATTTTCCAAATCTATATCTGAATCCTGTGCCTTATTAGATTCGTCTAACAAGTTACTTACCTTATCCGATTGTTCATTAGATCCATTGTCTTCCGTTATCGGGTTTATTGTAGTTTTAAAAGCGATGGATAATCATATATATCCCTTACCACCGGATTTAACAACTCTGAAATATCTTTAGCTCGATTTATATTAATCGGAGAATACGGGGTCCAGAATCTTGGTGAAGTGTCATCAGCATCTAACAGCATTTGCTGGTTTGAGTCATCTTCATTCGCTGTCCCTTCGATAACTTTAATTTTAAAGTATTTGTCAACAGTGCCTATATTTTCCTGTACAGCATATTTTAAGAATTTCTGATACTCCTCAAGTCTGCATTCTGGATATTTTTCTCGAAGCAGAGGAAAGGCCGATGATGAATGATCTTTTCCTCAAATTGCGAAGGGAACTCTACGAATCCTCCACTCAAATGTGAAAAATATTTCTCAATTTTGTAACGGATAGCCCCAGGGTTAGTTTTTTCATCTGGGGACAGTGCAATAAAGAAAGGAACTCCGAATAACCTTGGGCTTTTAAACCCTTCTTCAATTCGACTATTCAATATGGGTACAATTGTATCATCTTTCGATGCAATAATTTCATAAAATATCACATCGTCAGACTCCGAAATAAGTTCTTGAATAGGTAAAATTGAGAATTTGATTCTGGAGATTCATAGTTGTTGTAGAACTGATGACTAAATATTTCACACCCATACAAGTTTTGGGATCAAGATCAGCATACTTCGCAACATACTTTTCAAATCCTGGTATGTAGAAGACTTACCCATTTCCACTTCTAAAATACATGGCGGTGAGTTTTGTGGAAAAACCTTGACTTTACAAGTCCAAACTGTATTCACAGGAAGAGGGAGAGTTAAATCATTGTAAGGATCAAAAGTTATGGAAACATTATTACACTCGGGACATTGTAATGTAGATTCATAAAGCCCTACAAACAAATCGGTAATGACAGAATCATTTCTTCGTAGATGTAATTTCCAAGTCTCTTCTGCCAATCTCTTTATCACATTAAAATCATTAAAGTCATCCTCAGGTGACAATGAAGGCTTTTCGATGTATGGTTTATTAACGATCCTATTCAAATCTTCATGCAAACCATCTAATAAGAAAGTTATGAATTCCTGAGAGTCTTGCTGCATGTAACCCGAAAACATGCTATTGACATGTCCAATTGTACCTTTGAAACCAGTTGGCGAATAGGATGAGGACAAAGCAGAACAGCTAGCTAAAGCCTTACCACCAAAAGATTTTGTACTAAACCACTAAATGCTCTCGCCACATATCCCTGTAACCTAAAGGATTGTTAATGTTGATTTCAGCTTCATAACAGTTATAGAGGAAGTAATCCCTCAATTCGGGAATGTGTACCAAACATTGTAGAGCAGAATTCATATAGCAAGTATTACCCAGGTTGTACAACCCAGTAGTACCGCCTGTAGGGGACAACCTATTATACATAAAATAGTTGGAAATCCAGTGATAATTCTTGTTGGATTGTCTTAGTTCCACAACAAAATCTCCTGTCAAAATATCAACATCTTTCAAAGTGCGATCAAATAACTGAGGTGTAATTCTTCTATGGGTGTCTAATTGCATAAATTGCAACGGATCGAGCTTAAAAGATGAGCTCAGAATACTATTGGATCCAACTCGCTCAGAGTCTTTAACGAACCATATTTTAAATTTAGCTTGAGATATGTCAAGATCTGACTCTCTCTCAAAAAAGTATCAAGGATTTTGATTGATAATTGTTTTACCGTGCATAATCTTGAAATGGCAAAATATGACACTCTTCGATTTATACCACTACCATGTCGCCTATCCTGATCATTGTCTACCAAATGATGCACTCTAAAAACGCATTGATTGTACTCTGTAATTAGATTATGGTTCTCATCATAAACCAAATGGGTGCTAACAGGTTGTGAGTTATTAGCTAATCCATACCAACTCACCAATTTGACAAACACAGACTCTGGTATTGAGATGTAGGGATTTCTATCGTATTCAGCCAATATGAAATTCCGATAATCCCTACAGATTAGTGCAGTATCTATGGGACCTAACTGCGAAGGATCCACCGTCTGAGGATTAAAAAATCTGCATACCAAAATTGTGGGATAATATATACTCTATCTCCTTCTTTCGCATTCTCTTGGTTTTCCTTTAGCAATTGTATGATGATGTTCCTTTGATCCTCGAAACTGGGGAAAGTTTCGTCATCAGTTGTAGTCTCCTTTGGTAAGTCTAATTCATCATTTTCAAGCATCGAATGGTTATCACCTGAGTCGTCAACCATTTTATAAGTGATTGACTACAAGGATCCACGAGTCGTCTCTGAACAATACACAATAGAATATGCAATGATTTTCCAAGTTTACCATTTTTTTTTTTCACAATTTCTGCGGCATCGCGTCAGGAATTGGGCCGAGGTACTAAGAGTGCAAATATCAGAACACAAGAATTTTCTTTTACTGAACTACCAAGAAACCTTTGTTTTCATCACTTCATCCAAAATTCACTTACCATTATGCTAACGTATGTTCCATTTATATATCTTAATTACTGGCTTTTAGCTGATATCTTGCAAGACAACGAAAGGAAACAAACAAACCAATAAAAAAAAGTAAAAATAAAAGGTCAGAAAGTGTATATCAATCTATAATTACAACTTTCTTACAGTGCTAATTATTACTGGCTCTTAGGCTTGAGAACACTCTTCATAATACCGTAACCTAAGGTAATGATACAGACAAACGAAATAAGGGAAACCGCCAAACCTCTTGTCATAAACGTGTTGACATCCAAATATCTACCTCCCTTTTATCATACATGGATATAGCAATAACATTCGGGAAACCAGAAGATGGTAATGCTAAACCAGTAGACGACAACAATGCACATCCAAAACCAATATGGGGCAGCTTTAGGATCTGTTAAACTGTCACCGACTTCCTGAACTAATGGAATGATAATAATAGCTGAGACCGTGTGAGAGACAAAAGTACCTACAACAAGCATTAGAACACCAAAAATACAGAGAATAGCCATAGTACCATCGTTTTGGATCCTCTTCTGTAAAGAGAGCGCGACCGTTTTCAATAACCCGGAAGACGAGACAGCCTTACCAAGCGCAATACCACCCATAGCAAGTGTGACAATACTCCATGGGAAAGTGTTGAAATCACGGGTGGACAAAATGCCGGTACCAAAGAAAGGACTATTGGTAGTACTGCAATTTCACCAGACTCACCGAATGCAGGCTCTACATTGCCTTCTACACACCATAGCAGAATAGTACCCATACAAACGGCAATGACATACCACTGTTTCAACGTAAATCTAGCCTTAATGGGCTTGAACCTCTCCAACTTAGTACGGTTTATCTTGAAAGTTCCGCAGATAAGCGCCCACGACAAGAGCATAGCTAGAATACCGCAGGGCAATGCAGTTGCGAAAAACTGGCCCCATCCAATACCATAAGGCTTCAAATATTGCATGGAAACCACGTTCTGAGGTGATGAAATTGGTGATGCCATACCCCAATATCGGCGGAAATAGCAATACCAAAACCAAAGCCTTTGCAAAGGATCCGTACAGTCCAGTTCGTCCAACACTGGAGCCATTAAAGAGTACGTCAGCGTAGGAGCTGCCACGTTAGAAATCCACATAGACAGGAAGAAAACCACAGACATGGACATCAGTAAAACATTCCTAGGTTTAGTGCCTGCCACGGATAGCAACCAGGATGCAATCACCTTAGCGACATCATATTGAGACAATGCCTCTGCCATCGTGAACCCAGCTAAAAGAATCATAATTGTAGAGGACCACATGGTCGAAAGCACCTCCTTCGATGCAGCAGGCGCCTTCATAACCTTACCGTTGCTGTCCTTCAGCACCTTGAAAGAACCGTCATCATGGGGACGAAAAGGGCTGTTGTGAAAAGTGGGAAGCTTTCAGTTGCCCACAGCAGTGCAATGCATTCCACCAACGCCAAGCAACGATGTTCTGCTTTGTCATTCAACGTGGGCACCACCATCAGGATTACAGTAAAGATGAAAATGATAAAATGTTCAAAGCCTTCCACGTGAAAAGAAGGATGGGATCCAAAGCTGTGTAAATTCCTTTCTCCATACTCGGACCGGCCTAGGCAGGTTGAACTTCCTGTACTCCAATCCCAACCTGGAATGGCTTTCCTCGTTTTTTCACCTTCTAGCTCCTTCTCTTGGGAGAGAAGACCCAGCATGTCCTTCCACGTGTAGGACCTCTCCCAGACAATGTGATCGTGTAGAAAACTCTTCAACTCGCGTCTGCAGTCTTCCAAATATGCATGTTGTCCCTTGATAATAGCGTAGAACTCCACCAAGTGAGCGATCCTACTGTTCAACGCAGTTAGCGTCTGAGGCTGAAAGATATACGTGTCGCTGAAGAAAATCCCACTCTGCACCAACTCCTCTCTCGTGTTGGCATGTAACACCTTATCGAACTTCTTTGTGATCTTACCAAATCCAATGCGGTTCAGTTCGATAAAAGACTTTAGCTGGCAAAGGTCAATGTAAAGGTATATTATGGACTGCTTCAAAATGGACTTCTTTTGGGACTCCACATCCAGCTGACTGGTATTCAACAACGCTGTGTTGTCCTGCGCTTCTAAATCGTCATAGTCCTCCTCCAAATCTTCTTCCGAATAATAATCGGACCTCGTGTCCTTGGTGTCTCTCGTCTCGCGGCGGGCCATGCTCGCTCCGCCAGGATCCCCTCCCTTAACTCGACCTCCTCAAATCCGCTCTTGTCCATGCTGGGGGTAACTTGGTAAATTCAACATCTTCCTCAGGCAGTTCCTCCGGGAAAACGCCCCAAAGTTGTGTGAAAACCCTCCTTTCTCCAAATCTTTGACTAGTGTATCAAATTTTTCGTAAAATTTAGCTTCCATCCTCTTGTAAAATCATCAATCTTTAGTTTCTCCTCTGTTAAATGGTTCAAAATGCATCTTGCGGACTAAAGAGCGTCTTTCCCTCGCTAGAAAGTGATGATCTGCGCGACTCAAAGAACTTGTCTCTGAATCTTTTCACGGGACTGCTCTTGGCTCCCGCTCCTCCTGATCCCGCTCCAGGAGAATTTCCTCCCCCGCTTGTGCACTAGCTGCTGCGCTGTTGGTGTTAAGATCATCTAACTCAAAAGTTTCCTCCTGTATCATTTCTTTAGGACTTTTCCCGGCTTCGTACCTTCTAGTCCCGGGCTCTTGGGTGATGAAGGAGCATCCTTTCCGCCGCTACCATTACTAGACGCTGCCGATCCACCTCCCTTTGAAGAAAAAGCTTGTTTTTAACTTTTTAGCAAATACTTTTGATTTACCACCGCTCTCTGTATCTTCCAGCTCACCATTTTGTCTTAGCTCATCTGTTTGTAGAGTATAGATCAAATTTTTAGTTGACTATAGTCCATGTAATGGTTCTGCCATTCCGGTACTGAGTTGTACTGTAAGAAATGTGAAAATCTCATACTTCTTACGAGAACATGCAGTCACAGGAATCAACAATCGGACAAACCCTTAAAAACTGTCGTTGTAGTCCTTGTAAAGTCTTGGCAGTGGTTAGAGCAACTGTCCTCGAGCACGAACACCTTTTATTACGTAGAAGTGTGGGACGTCTAATATATGCTATGCTAATATACTATATCAAATCGGCCTATACGTCAAGAAACGGTAGTAGTGAGCAGGGGTTAGAGAAAAAAAAAAAATTTGATTCAGTATAATAATAACGCTAGTGTCTCTGACAGGTAGGAAGGCAGTGAATAATAGAAATAAATTGATTGTGGAGCACGTTTTCAATTGATGTAAAAGGTTTCTCTGTTGTTGGTGATTCCCTAAAAGGGAAACTTCCAGAAGTGCTAGAATTACTAGAAGGAGGTTATGGAATTTGGAAGAAGAAACGTGAAAAGTTTTGTAAAGTATGACATTTGCCTTGCATGAAAAATATTTTTGAAAGGGTGATATCAGCAGTTCATTGCTTCTATGGCCAAGTTGGTAAGGCGCCACACTAGTAATGTGGAGATCATCAGTTCGAATCTGATTGGAAGCATTCTTTTGTTTTCCCTATCCGCTTAAGCGAAGTTGATAGTTTTTGTAAGAGTCCCCGATGTAAGATATGCATATTGACTCATTACTGGGACTTTGACCTCCTTCACGCGGTTTATTCCAGCGGAATTTTGTGTTCATTCCACCGGAAAACTACTGAAAAAAGTGAACGCTAGTACACATGAGTTCACTCTATATTTAATAAAATGATCTTGATCGTTAGCCTCGTAAAGTTTCCATGTAGCCACCGTTACAGCTGTGTACGTGAATATTGAATATCATCTGCAGGTGGTTCAAGAACATCTCTTAATATGTTGTCTGCTTGCTCGAGGGTAAATCTCAAAGGACCCTAGCCACCCAAGCTAGATTTCCTTCAGTCCCATCAGGATTTAGGTCAAAAGTACCACCTTATTCCAAGCTTCTGGAAAAGCTGGGTCAAGTTAAGGAAATCACTAATAATGCACCACTGACCTTGTCCGAAAAGGTTCTCTACTCGCACTTGTGTGATCCCCAGGAGTCTATAGTATCCTCGAACCTACAGGATATTCGAGGTTTGCAGTATTTGAAATTGAACCCTGACCGTGTAGCTATGCAGGATGCGTCTGCTCAAATGGCATTGTTGCAGTTCATGACTACGGGTCTTTCGCAGACTGCGGTTCCTGCATCCATTCACTGTGACCATTTGATTGTTGGTAAGAGAGGAGAATCTGAAGACCTGGTGTCGGCTATGTCTACGAACAAAGAGGTGTTTGACTTTCTACAGAGTTGCTGTCAGAGGTACGGCATTCAGTTCTGGGGCCAGGCTCCGGTATTATTCACCAGATTGTTCTTGAAAACTTTTCTGCCCCAGGTTTGATGATGTTGGGTACGGATTCTCACACACCGAATGCTGGTGGTCTTGGCGCGATTGCCATTGGTGTTGGTGGTGCGGATGCTGTGGATGCCCTGACGGGGACACCGTGGGAATTGAAGGCGCCTAAGATTCTTGGTGTTAAGCTGACGGGTCATCTTAGCGGTTGGTCTTCGCCGAAGGACGTAATTACCAAACTAGCAGGTATTCTGACTGTGAGGGGTGGTACTGGATACATCATTGAATATTTTGGTGAAGGTGTGTCGTCGCTGTCTTGCACTGGTATGGCGACGATCTGTAATATGGGGCAGAAATTGGCGCGACGACGTCCACATTTCCGTACCAAGAAGCCCACAAATTGTACTTGGAGGCTACAGGTAGGTCAGTCTTGGCGGAACAGGCCGATATTGCGTTGAATCAATTTGGTTTTCTCAGGGCGGATGAAGGTGCTCAGTACGACAAGGTTATAGAAATTAACTTATCCGAATTAGAACCACATGTCAACGGGCCATTCACTCCGGATCTCTCACGCCTATTTCAAGATTTGGTGAAAGGACTTTGAAAGAGGACTGGCCTCGGAAAATTTCTGCCGGTTTGATTGGGTCTTGCACGAACTCCTCGTACCAGGACATGACTCGCGCAGCTGACTTGGTCAGACAAGCATCCCAAGCCGGTTTGAAACCACGGATTCCCTTCTTCGTGACACCTGGTTCTGAACAGATTAGAGCTACACTGGAGAGAGACGGGCTGATCAAAACATTCACCGATAACGGTGCTGTGGTTTTGGCCAATGCCTGTGGTCCGTGCATAGGACAATGGGACAGACAAGATATTCCGAAGACTTCAAAGGAGACAAATTCGATCTTCAGTTCTTTCAATCGAAATTTTAGAGCAAGAAATGATGGCAACCGAAATACCATGAACTTTTGACCTCACCCGAAATTGTTACCGCCATGATTTACTCGAGTAATGCCCAATTTAACCCAATTACGGATTCAATTAAGTTGGATAACGGTAAGAATTTCAAGTTTAACCCACCAGTCGGACAGGATTTACCAAGAGCCGGATTTGAACATGGTAGGACAGAGTTCTATCCAGCTGCTGATCCTCAACCTCAACCAGATGTTAAAGTGGAAGTATCACCAGATTCGGACCGTCTACAAATCTTGGAACCTTTTAAGCCCTGGAGTGGAAAGGAGTTGAGGACTAATGTTTTGCTCAAAGTGGAAGGCAAGTGCACTACTGACCATATCTCCGCTGCTGGCGTTTGGTTGAAGTACAAGGGCATTTAGAAAATATCTCCTACAACACTTTGATCGGTGCGCAGAACAAGGAAACGGGAGAAGTTAACAAAGCTTATGATTTAGATGGCACGGTTTACGATATCCCAGGCTTAATGATGAAATGGAAGAGTCAAGGAAAACCGTGGACCGTAGTTGCTGAGCACAACTATGGTGAAGGTTCTGCTAGAGAGCATGCAGCACTATCACCGAGGTTCCTTGGTGGTCAAATAATTCTGGTTAAATCCTTTGCAAGAATTCACGAAACCAATTTGAAAAACAGGGTATGTTGCCTCTAACTTTCGCCAACGAACAGGATTATGAAAAGATTGGTTCCGGCGATACTCTAGAGACTCTTAACTTGGTAGATATGGTTGCTAAAAGGGTGACAATGGTGGTGAACTAGATGTGAAGGTAACGAAACCTTCTGGAAAGTCCTTTATCATCAAAACTAAGCACAACATGTCTAAGGACCAGATAGAATTTTTCAAGGAAGGTTCTGCTATCAATTACATCGGTAACGTTAGTAGAAATCAGTGATGTTTGAATTTTATCAAAGTTGCATATTATCAGCCATTATTTATTTAGAACTAATGATCTCGTTGGGGTGAATAGTATTTGTAGTATAATTAGAAGCACTAGGTAATAAATAATATGAAAAATTGAACCAGAATCTAAAGCATGTTATTAGATTAAAATACTCTTGGATTAATATATGTGTTTGTATTTTATCAAACACACACACAAAAAAAAAATAGAACAAATGAATAATATCATATAAATGTTCGAGGTTTTAAATTTAAACTTAACTGGTATCCGCGATCCTTATTGTCAGTGAACAGGGTATTGACCCTCCAAAATTCATATAGAATAAATTCTTGTACAA
Source organism: Zygosaccharomyces sapae (assembly GCA_900465325.1). Classification (NCBI taxonomy): domain Eukaryota; kingdom Fungi; phylum Ascomycota; class Saccharomycetes; order Saccharomycetales; family Saccharomycetaceae; genus Zygosaccharomyces; species Zygosaccharomyces sapae. Next base: position 20,401 of record UEGL01000044.1, on the reverse strand, counting down.
GGGGTATAGGCTTAATGTTCTTACTATCTTGGTCCAATTGGTTTCCAATATTGAAAAATGAACTCATTACATCGAATTCTTCTGAGGCATTCTCGTAGTCCACTTGAAAGAAATTAACAATGTTTATTGTTTTCGTGATTTTGAAGTACTTGTCAATGTTTATCAAGGTATAAGGCCTAAATCTGATATCATCTCTTAATTTTGTGTTACCTTCATGGATAAATGTTAAATCTTGCAGGAATAGGTTGAAAAAGGGACAATAGGCACTGAAGATTTTGAAGATTTGGAATCACCAAATCCAAAGTTTTCAGTGTATTTTTCAATTTCCGTCTGTATACTTTGAAATTTTTCTCTGGGTGGACCATACGGGTGAGATACTTGTACAAATCAAATTCCTTGTCATCTATCTCATCCCAAATATCCTGGAGCCGAGTCAGCGCATGATTCTGTAGTGCTGTCATGATAGCCGCCAGAGAATTGAAATTTCTAAAATATGAAGTAGCAAGGGCAACTTTAAGCCAACTCTTTAACCTCGAAATACGTTCTTTTAAGGGAAGCTTCGGATAAAGAATACATTCTATCACATAGTTTGACAATTGGTTTGTGAAATTCAAAATTGCACTGACATTTGGAGATTGTCCTAAATATTGTTTTTAGGCAAATAATTTCCATCCAGGAGTTCAAATGGCTCAACCTCTAGGAAAAGCTGCGATTCTATCAAAGTTAGCTGTTTAGCAAGTTCCAATGCATTTAAATGCAGTAGGTTCATGTCGTCGTGAACAAGAGGTTGTGATACTCTTAAGTCACTTAAAACCAATTCGTTCCACTCAGCAATTAGCAGACGGGTATTGTTTTGTGGATTGAAATCACTTGTGTGTATATTTAAAGCAGATGTGGAATAACCAGTAACCAGTCGGTAAGATATCAGTAGTCTTTCCATATCTTGAATATTGCGTCTAGAAATTAAAGAAGAAGTTCCGTAATTGAGGACGGGGAGGGTAATGACATAGAATTTCTGTTCTGGCTCGGTATGCGGGTTAGTTCATGGTCCTCTAATAATTGAGGATCTAATGAGGCCGAAGACCTATGACTACCGGCACTAGTGACAGAAATGTCTGAGTAAATTGAACAGGTTTTGCTTCATGTGTCGAAATTGGTCTTAGCTGGGGACGTGATCTCGCGCTTTTCTAAATTCTCCAGAAAATGGTGTCAATGTGGATAATTTGGCAGCAGTCTCAAGAAGTTCTTTGGCATCTAGCGGAAGAAAGAAAGATAAACCCTCATTGAAAAATTAATCAAAGTTGGAAGGTATTGGTAATCAGCCGAGTAATTCCAGTAGCTTCCCATCCACAATTGGAAAACCTGGCAAACTAATCTCCTTCTGTTTTCATTCGTGAAGCTCTTGAGGAATACTGGCCGTTCTTTTCGTAGTATTCGTAACGAATTGATTTATCTGAAAAATCAAATCGAGATATTAAAGCCTCTATTAGATCTAAGGCAGTCCCAAAACTCCTGAAGTTCAATAAAAATGTCGCTACGAAAAGTCATCAGGCTTTTCAATCTCATCCGTTAGTTTATACACTAAAGCCTTGAAAGAAGCACCAATCAAGGCACCCTCTTTGTTGAACATCAATTGTTTGTACATGGCCTCCTTGTTGTTAATTTCATCGACCAGATCATCAGGACTTTCATCTCCACTTTCCAATTTAAATGGGGCGAATTTAGAATCCCTATCAAATGGTTTTCTATCTTGAAATATTTCCTGTAAAACTGGCCGCCTTCGAAAGTCAATCCCAGTTTCTTTCCGTCGCCAGCGCGTATCGTAGAAAATCTAGCAATGCTCTTGTGATTTTTTCAGTCGACCCATTTGCTTGATGTTTTGAACGGCTTTATTCAATGTTCCGCCATCAATATCCTTCTTTAGACCTTCAGTACAGTGCGAGATAAATTTTTGGGGAGTAATCTTTATCTCCTGCAGGTCCAAATATTTTCTATCCTCGCTTAATTGAAAATCACCTATTAAGCGTAAGTAGCTATTACAACCTGAAACTGTATTCGATATTAGTGTCGCCATGCCTGATATAATAGAAATTAACCTTTGACCTTGATCTGTATGGTGATATGGATCTTCTTTGTCTAATAGCTCCATGTCCTTGCTAATATTTTCTCTTAGGATATCTACAACTAGAAGCTTGACACAGGAAACTAACTCAGAAACTAACGAAAGTAATGGATCCAAATTCCTTTGCAGAGTATCGTCATATGCATATTGAAATTTTTCCTGAATGATAGAAGAACATGATTTACTAGTGTACAGCAGCTCTCTCAGTAGAATTATAATCTGGTGAACAAGTATTTCTAACATTTCACCACCACTTGAATTATGTTCTATCAAATCCAGCCTACCCAGAATTAAACCAATATAAAGAAATAATAGATCATAAACCTCCTGTAAACGACCAATTGCGGAGGGAGGCTCTTTAAGATGGTGCATTGGTGAATTGCGCATATAAGCTGGCTTTTCCGCATCCTTTAGCTTATATTCACTGTTAGTCTTGGAGGCTTTTTCTTTCTCGAAATCTGTCTTTTCCTTTGCCCAGACCTTAAAGAATAAGAATGCTTGTTCGAGCACTTCATAAACCAGATCCATTATTGTGCTTATGTTTTGAGGATTCGAACTATACTTGTGATAATCCGCTTTTATCATAAGATTATACCAATCAGCAAGTAAGCGTTTCCTTTCTTTACGCACTAAAGGTCTCTGTCGTACTAATTCATCTGATCTAGACACGCACTTGGTTTGCTCAAGTATCTTCTTAACACCGTCTTTCACTGTATTGATATGATTAAAATTAAATGTTAGTCCATCTGAATTAGGCACCGGGGTATCTTGGGGATGCAGTAAAAATTTCGCACATGCAGATAACAGGGTTTGTAAGGGAGATCTTGATTCTATCTGATTTTTAAGTTGATTTTCCGAGTCCATACCACCTTGACTTCTATTAAATTTGACAGTATCTGAAAAATAGTTAAAGGGAACCCAACCACGTTTCCTATTTCTAATTAACGTTACCTCTCCCCAACCTGATTCATCGACTATGTGTACAAATGCAACGTCATCCTTCTCAAAGAAAGACAAATTGCAATATCATCCGAATTATCTAGTGTCTTTGCATTAAATGAATGGATCGCAATGATAAACAGATAAGCGAAATCTTTATCTTCTAGTTGCAGCTCTGTGTTTCTCCTTAAAGTTGTCTTCCTTTGAATATTACTGTTATTTCTGCTTATGTTAACCACAGATGATTGTGTATCTTGTGATACTTTTGTAGTCGGAATTTCCACCGTATCCCATTTAGCAAGATCAGAATCGAACGGTTCCGGTTCAAATTTGGAGTCATGTACATGCTCCTGATCATCATTAAACTTTTCACCTCATTGTATTTATTGCTTGGTAGGGACAGCGGAGCTGTAGGTGTTTCACCTGAAATAATTGAATACTTGGAATAATTTTTACTATCATTTAAAAATTCATGTTCAGTTTTCCAATATTCTTGTTACTAATTTCTTCAGAAAAATAGTTTTGTTCCTTAAAGGGACTAGTATTAGCCTTACCACTTATTATGGCTGAAGTTCTAATAGCCCTTACAGGCGAAACTCTGGAAGATACAATAGGCGTAGCTTCTGCAGTTTCCACATTTGATGGAACACTAACGTCACCATTAACATTATCTATTCCTAATCCTGCAAATGGTTCCCTAGTACCATTTCTGTTGTCATCGCTTACATTTAGCTGTGGGTTATCGTATTCTGAATAAGTATTTCTAGTCATAGAACGTTCATCTTGTTTGTCGTTGTCGCCTTCTTCATATCTTCCTCGATCCACTCGAGGAGTAACGGCATCGTCATTCAGGAATTGTCCATTGTCATTGTTTTTCACCACTGGCGTAGTATCATTATTAAAATCTTGAAGAAATGTAAATCTCTCAGGTCGTCTTGGTTGCACATCGTCTTCCACTGTATGCAATGATTCCTCTACTTGGTCTAAGAGCGAAGAATGAGTGGAAGAGTCGTTACTAGGACTTCTAGGGAATCGGAAAGGTCTTGCACTTGGGGAGGCATAGTTAGGATCATCTCTCATAAATAATGGTTGTGTCTCTATATCGAGTCTCGAAGCCATAACCTTGTCGAACAAATAAACCGACTCGAGTATATTTGAACGGTAGTCCCTCTATGTTCAGTCTTCTCTACTTACAGCAATTGAATAAGCCAAACTGTTTTTCTTCTGCTTCCTCCTTTCTTTTCAAATGAGCCTCGCAGTCTTTTCAAGTTGACTAATTTTTCTGAGACTTGAATTCTTGATCCCTACAATATAATATTTTTAGATTCAAGATGTTTTCCTATTCTACTAATTGACGCGTTTTGGACCTTTTTCGTGTCGGGCGATGGAAATCATAATAACAGCGATAAGTATTCTATTGTAAACATTGTATTGTAAAATATGATACTATTGACACCCCAAGTAGGTTTCAGAGTGACTATAACCTTCTATATTTTATTCGTGATAATATTTAAAAGATGAGTTATGCATGTTTATATTTATGTTCTTGATTTACATGGTATACGTTATCTTCACAACTCTTTAAAATTGTCCTTCTTTTTATTTCTTCAATGGCCTGTAAACCTTGCAATCTTTCCTCATATAATGCTGCGAGTTTGCTCACTTTACTCCCCGCTTTAATATCCGAGTAACCTTCGTGGGAGAACTTAGTATTCTGATTTTTAACAGAGTTCAGTCTCTTGGTTCGTAATTCTTTATCGAATTGAATGATTTTGGAGCAGCTGGTATTTGCGACGTTGATCTTGATGTCGATTGTTGCAAAGAAACCTTTTGTCATCAAATGCTAGTTGGGACACACTAGTATCGCTCTCGTTATTTGTATCACCCAATTGATTGTCTGTGACCATTTGGCTAATTGTTTCAGTGCTGCCGCTCAAAGAGGTAGACCTGGACTTTAAATTGTCGACAGAATCTCTTGGTTTAAGGGCCGATGCGGATCCGTTATTATTGGTATCACCATTGCTATTGTTAATATCGTTGAATTCGCTTACTATAGTAGATGAGGAACTTAGTCTTTCTCCGCAGTCATTGGTACTTTTGGAAAAGACTTCACTAGAGGGTGAGACTTTTGTGGCGTTTGCAATTTTTCTTGTGAAGCCGGCGGTCCTAATTTTTCCACTGTAGGGATCTTATTTGTATCAAAACTGTAATCGGTCTTGTAGGTTTTACTGGTCTCGGTTCCTGTATTCCTTGCCCTGCCAATTTTTCTTGATCATTAGGCAATTTTCTCGGTCTTGGTGGTTGTGGTGCTGAATTCGAATTTGATGATTTATGGGGTAATCTTTCTTCGATAGCTCTATCCACTCTTTTAATAGGAGAAGGAGCCTTTGTTCTCCCCATACGAGCTCTATCGATTCGTTGTACAATTTCAGGGAAGTGTTCTAAAAGATTCCTAATAAATCTAGTTCCTATTGCTAGTCTATCCGCACTCATCATTGACATTTTTCTTGGCATAAGGGTGGACATAGCGCTTTACTTAGAGTTCTTGGGTCATGCATAGTTACATCACAATGTTCTAACTGCACTATGAATAGAGGGAAAATAGTTTCTAAAAGGTCCCAGTACTGATTATGCTTTACCATGGAACAGAATGTGGCATATGTGTATTCGAAATCATCGCTAATGGGTAATGTAATTAAATCGATTGGTATTAATGGTAGTGATTTATGCTTTAAAAATGAAGAAAGACACTTGCAAGTGAGTAAATGTCCCATTGGGATAGGTCAATATAGTTATTTCTTTCAATAATATCCAATAGAATGTTTACTCTCTTATATGAACCAGGCCTTTGGAATACTAATTCGTGTTTTGTCGCATCTAATTCTAACCTTTTGAAAATCTTATCAAATATCAATTGCCTATATTGCCTAGCTCCTAAAGGCGAAAGTCTATCGAAATACTGTCGAGGCACATCGATGTATTCACTGAATTGATAATCATAAAGATAAACATTGAGCGATATTCTTAATCTCGTAATATCAACTAATGCTGAAAGATCAGTTAAATCTGCTACATGAACAATGGTAGCATTTTGCAGGAATCTAAACTATTTTGGATTTACTGAAATCTAGAAGTGCATTATTACCCAAAGTCTTAATATTTAGAGCGTTCGTTAAAACCTGGTAAACTGTTTTGATGAAAAACGATTCATGTACGATATATGCTTTTGTAAATAAGCACGCAATTCTTTTGGAAGTTTGGAAAACATTTTTATTCCATAAACCCAACTAATCTTTTCTGAAGGAAGCCTGATGAGAATACTACTAGAATGAATGGTGCTGACGGAATTTTGGCAATTAGTTTATCCATTAAGTTGTCGATAAGTAGATCATAAACTTGCTTATCGCCAACCTCTTCAGATGACGGTAAGTAAGTTGAATCAAACACATAGATTGCATGTCCTGAAAGTGGATCCACAGAGTACGATTTAAAAAATGTTGTTTACGTTAATGTACAGCATGTTTCTAGTGTTGTTATGATCGCTATATTATGGAGTTCAACACATTCAATTTCAATTTTAGCAAGTTCGATTATTTCAGTGTTCCAAAGCGATTTTCGATATCTGTGAAGGATTGATCCATCAATAGATCGCTACTAATTTTCGAATTTGATCTCTAATGTTTACCTTTTCGCCTGCGCCCATTAAAGCTACGTTAAATTCTGAAGGACACCCGGACATGAACAACTACATGATAAACTAATAACCATATTGGAAAATATTGGTATTGAGCAACATCACACAATTTCTGAAACAAATGTGGCCTACCATTCGCATCTAGACCCCCTCATTCGTCTCAAATATGAAAGTTTGTTACTGGGGAAGATAAAGCGAAAGAAAAAGAACTCCTCGTAGGGGCTCGAACCCTGACATTTCGGTTCCTCGTTCTTGCTTAAAAGCCGAACGCTCTACCAACTGAGCTAACGAGGACGAGTCGCGGTCGAGTCCCGGCTAAGGTATTGTTATATTTTCTTGATTTGAAAACCAAAATAATTGACACCATTGTTTTGATTATTTAATTATTATGTAAGTTGTGGTCCGTTCCATTAGATAAATCCTTGCAAAATAAGGTATTTACAGTTGATTGACTAGATGGCCTCACTATGTGCTTTTTCTTAGTATTTTGTAACTTTTTGCCAATAAATAATCTTACAATAATAACTTGAATGGATCAATTTCCATGAGATTGATATTGTTTGTTTTGTTTTCTCTTTCTTTTCCTCTCTATGTGCCCATTAATGTTATAAGCCTGTTGTATTTCTTGCAATGTTCTTTATGTTTTCAAATACTTCATTAGAGCTTAGGTTGGTCAATTTGTGTTTCTCCTTGTACTTCTCTCTTTCCGTTTTATAATGGGGATCACCTAGTAAGATTTGTAAATGCTTATCAAATTTGTCTTCTGGTATCATGTTGTGCGTAATAGGACATTGGATTTCCTTATTATTATCTCCGGCTTTTCTCTTCTTCATTCTAGTCTCTCCAGCGGCTTTCACCTTTCTCTTTTTGTTCTTCGTTGCTTCAGTATTTGTTGAAGACTCTTCACCATTAAACAACGGTATTTCAGAAGTCTTATTAATTCTCCTTAAAGATAATTCGTCAAAATTTAAAGGTTCTTTATCAGTGTTTGACAACTCTATTGTGTGTACTACCTTGAAACTTGTCCAATCGTATGCAGAGAATTGAATTTTTGCAACCAGGAAGCTTGTTTCTTTTCATCCTCTAACTCTTTAGCATATTCTTCGTATTCAGCTCTTTGGAAACACCTTCGCAGAACCAAACTCTTGTAGTCTTTGTTCGAGTAATCAAATGCCGGGGGTGGAAGTATTTTGCTTTACTTGTTTGTATTGATTTATGAATTGGATAAAAGTTTCGTTCAAAGGATGGTTAGGATTTAGAAATCCGAATTGTGGATTTCTGACAAATTGCTCTCTCATTTTCTCTAAGTAGTTCAAATCCTCGTTTGCTACACAAAATGCTGCCGCTGTCTTGATTATTTCTAAATCTCTAGGTGGTAGGTTCCTATCATAATTGGTAAAAGAAAACTGGTATGGTTCTTTTGGAGCCACGAATTTATCAGTACTATTATTCAAAATGTACTGGAAATATTGGTAATATATATCTTCAGGATTTGTAAATGAAAATCTGTCATCGTTTTTAACTTTTCTATAAATGGATGCCCATGCTGTCTTACATATGAGGCTGTTTTGATGATATTCTCTTTCAAAGATTTATCTTCAGGGATCGGTATTTCTTCCGGAACGTTCATTAGCTATTAGAAAATTTATTTATATTGGTACTTGTTGTTCCTGTGAGAATCGTTGAAGACTTTTGGTTTTAAAATAGTCGCTTAATGGGCGGTCTTCTGTAATTGATTAAGGTAGAAAAACTTCGACGTTTGGATCCTTTGGGTAGATAAATAAAAGGTACAAAAGGAATTGACCTTTCTTTAAGGGACCATTGATTATGGAGGACTTACTTAAAGTCAGCAGAATTGTTGTAGGGATTGCTAATAACCTGAATGCTAAGGATTATGTGAACTTTCGTTCTGTAAATAAGTTAGTGCATAATCATCAGTTAGCTGGTCCCACTGATGATGCATACTGGGAATCAAAATTGGTAGAAATGGGTCTGAAAAGAGTATACGACAAAGTTGATGAGAAAGAGAGTGAACATATTATATCTTTTGATGGTGAAAATGATAATATCTATGATTCGGTTACAATTTTTGATAACATTCGAACCTTCACTATTGGAGACGCCAAAGAGACTTATATCAAATTTCATAAACGTTTTCAACCATATTGTATGAAATTATATCACGGTAATTTTACCCATTTTTCCCAGAAAAGTATGATGAGGATCCTTTAATTCAAGTTAAGATATTTAACTTTATTTCCAGGTACAATAAATCCAATAGCAATGATGATGATCAGTTTAGTAGGATAGAACAAAATCTAAAAATTTTAAAGGAGATTTTTGTGAATTCTGTTCTTCAAGAGATGGAAGCTAATTATATATCTGAAAATTACGAAATTGTTGGAAAATTTATCGGCGTTCTACTACAATGTCATGAAGAGACCAATGCGGTGGAATTTTTCAAATCTAAAACGGATCCTGCTTTAGAGTTGAATACTTCCAATACGGTTTTCGACGAAGGGGAATTCTAAATCGTGAACTGTTTGAAAAGTCACTGGATATTTTCCGAGATTACTTGAATAGTAAAATTGAAATGGTGGATGTTCTATTTGAAGATCAGTATCCTGTTATATTACAGTTCATCGAGAGTTTTATCCAAGAAAATGTGCTCGATTTTTTAACGAATTATTTGAAGCAGATGATTCCAGACTGCGATATATGCCAACGATTTATTTCCTTGTGGTTCAAAAACTTTGTACGGAGTTGAAAGAGTCAAAAATGGAGGGCCTGAATTTCGTCAAATTGTTAAAGATTTTTGAATATGTATTTGGAACCAAGAATAATAGATTATTTGGAGTTACAGCCGCGTGAATTGAAGCGGCAAAGTTCTTTGAAATTTCAAGTATATCAAGAGGAAGTAGCCTCTAGAGAGAAGGAGACAAATGAGCAAATCTACAACTCTTTAAGAGACCAGAGCAAAATGAAAAAAGCATGTCTGATGATAAAATGATTTTTAAGTACCTTTGCCAAGATGTTAAGAATACCAAATAGTGAAAGCCAGAAAAAGCAAGAACAACTTCAATTGGCCTACAACCTTAATTTGATCACAAACAACTTACAAAATATAAAGAGCCTTGTGAGTCTTGATCTTTGCTGTGAAATGATCCAAGATGCCCAGAATAGGACTGAAGAGATGTATAGGTTCCACGCACTGAAAAATGTTTTGGAAATTGTGAAATCGAAATGCCAAGAATTATTCAAGACTCTTGTTGAACAATTGAGTGAGCAGCATATTAAGCCAGGTTTTGAGAAAGCTACGGATCTTTTACAGAAATATAATTCTAATGATATGGATAGAGTTGAGCTAAAACTAGAAGGATTTGAAACCAAAGTAGAGCCATTAGTCCAATTTACGGAATTGATAAATATCGGTGATATTATATTACAGATGACATCGATTTTTACAAGAACGAGTTAGTTCATAAGAACATTATTAATAAAAATAAAGATTTTCTTAATGATGTAGTACAATCAAAGAAAAACTTTGAGACCATGTTAGACGATTTTGTGGCTGAAGGTTTAAACATTGGTATTAATAAATTAATGGATGAGGTAGAGTTTGTATTTAATACAACTCAATTGCCTGAAGATTTTAATCCCACAGAGAAATCTTCTCAAAGAGAAATTAATCCGACCCAGTGTGCTGTTAAGATCGTGGAATTGCTATCTAATCATTGTTTCCTACTGACTGGCGCCACCGATAAGGGAACGATAGATGTTTACCAACAAGAAATAGCTGAAAGGTTTTCAATGAAATCGTTAAGCATATTAAGAAAAGTTTGATATCATCTGATGGTGCTATTTTCCTCATTTGTGATTTAAATTTTTATTATGATTTTGTCGCTTACAAGTTAAGGCAAAAGAGAGTAGTGCCTCTTTTGTGGCGCTTAAAAATGTCGGCCAGCTGTACATTGTTTCAGGCAAAGATTCGAAGGAACTGGGTAAAATGATCTGTGATGTAAATAGGTTTAAGGGAATATTTTCGCAAGAAGAAATTTACGAATTTGTAGAAAGAAGAAGTGATTGGGTACGTGTGAAAAGAGACGTTCAAAAGTAATGTACGGATTAGGATTGAAAGATTGTGTAGTAATGTAAATGCAGATGTTCTTTATATTATTATTTTTATTCTATTCATGATTCAATTTAGAAAACTGGAATATAAAATTTTAACATTTTGGGCCCCACATAGTTAGTACAATTTTCCCAGTCCGCTTTTGTAAAATTGTTCAAAGTTTCGTTATAGATATTGCCACCTAATTTTAGAGTTCGTAGCGTTGGTATTGACTCTATTAGTTTCATTATGTGGACCGACAACGTTAGCTTTAAATTTTCTTCACAGTTAGAAATTGATAGATGACGGAGTTTTCTAAAATGGGGACGATTGAGAAACATTTTAAATCTTTCACTAATCACAAAATGGTTTGAGTATTTCAGAGTAAGTGAATCAATTTTATTACGACCAAAATTTTCCAGCTGGAATGGATATCTCCAGGTGCAATTTTCCAACTTTAAGATAGACAAATTGCGACAGCAGTCCTCATCTTCTTCAAATGACTCGATTTCAAAATCGTGTAGTGATAATTTCTGCAAATTTTGGAAAGGCATTAAATGTTCCATATTAAATATGGAGCCCGGCTTTGCTGCATGAATTTCCAATACTTGTAATTGTGTGTCAGTAGAAGTATATTTGAAAAATTGGTGGAACCGGATGCACACAACTCTAAACTGGTCAAGTTGTTATGCTTAAACAATTCGGCAAAAGGGAAAGTCCATTCATTTTAGAGCAACATGTAGTTAGTCTTAACTTTTCAATTAGTTGCACATTCTCGATTTGAACTGGTTTATTAGTTTGATTCCAAGTTGTGATCAGATCTTTCCATGGGGTTTTAACTTGACAGAAAAGGTACGGACTTAAAACCAGTCGTATGGTCTTTGAAACCAATGAGACTTGAATTAGATCTTGGCGTGAAAGATGAAATAAGATCAACAGTATTAATTCATGTGGGATGGAAAGCAGAAAGTGTGTGAATCCTAAGGTTTTAGATTTTTGTGAATTTGTTCTATATCTTTTTATCAGTACCTCTCTTCACGCTTCTGCGACCCACGATAATGTTGTTGTTAATATTGCTAGCATTGGTCATATTCTGGCTTCGGTTACATGTGAATTGCATCATTGACTCTAAGAAAATCATTCCACTTTTCCATTTCCTCAATTAGACGGATCGAATTACCTTCACGTTCGTAATTATGCAACGAACCTCGGGCTATTGGGTTTACACCTTCCATAAGAAGTGCTGACTCCGATACCTTCTTACCTTCCAGTACGCGACCTCTAATGGAATGGTTATTGGAAAAATCCTTCAATTCACTTGTTGGACTCGTCTGTTTAATTTTGCAGGGTACCAAGTGGCCTTGGAAGCTATTTTCGATATCTTTATTCAAGTTTATACTCATGATCCTGTTATTTCTCTGTTATTTACGGTTTGATGCTTTTTTTTCTTTATTAAAATGTACGTTGTTAAAAATATGAATCATCATCGATTTTCAAATGCACCTCTAAAATATCTAGAAAGAGCAGCATAGAATTTCATGAAGATGAAGCAGGCTCCTTATCTCCTAGGTAAAATCGCAGATCCGCTGTTTGCTATTGCCATTGGAACCCTCAGTTATTATTCATATGAGCGTAAAATAGGTCGCCCAGAGGGCCATAGCTTGAATCAGCTAATTAGCAAACGTTTCTCTAAAAGTGTTTGACACAATCATATATTTATACAAGGAATGCTGGGAACACAGATATGACAACGCTAATGATAATCTACATATACGATTGACCGAAAGTTCGACTGTAGACATTAAGTCTTGATTTGAGTTAGTTGATCGTTTAACTAAAGTATTCTTAGAAGCAACTTCATAATTTATTAGTATCTAATGTCTTCTTTAAACTGAAATGTCGGCTTCACTAGTCCTTTCAACATGTGCTAAGCTGTGCAATTGTGGTCCGCATTGAGCCAAGCACCATAAGTGCCAATATTCATAATATTGCTCTAGTTTTATATGGTTGCCAAAGACTTGACGTCTGTCACTTTCGATTTCTTAGAAGTATCTAGACGTAGTTCTTGGAATCTAGTCGCATATTCTGCTTTTCCCAAAACGAAAGCCCCAATTTTGTTGAGTCCAACGCAGTTGACATAAGCACATTGTGGATAATTATGTGCCAATTTTGGATCTGATGTGACCTAACTACTGGAACTGTATGAAATTTTCGAATAGAACCGAATAGGTATGAGCCGCTTGTAAAATAGAATGAGTATGAAGAAGGCGCTAAATTGGTGTTGAGTGAATTTCAATGTATATATATATATATTTTTTTTTCTCACTTATTGTCACAATGAGATCTTGTCTCTTGAAAACCGTCGTTCAATCATTATTGTTCTTGTGAGATTAGATGGAAGGATGGTTCTAACAAAGGTAGGTATATACACTCATTCATGTTGTACAATAGCGTCATACCCTACATTAACGTTTAAAGAAGTACGACATATCAAAAGTATCTTTTATGATCGATATTGGAAGATTGGAGCATTGACTGGATTTAATTGAACTCCAACTATCACAGGTGATATTGCTGTTGTAGCTAGTGCCAGTAAGCTTTCAATAGTATTTAAATTTCTCGATAGACGATAAAGATGTCATTGTCAACTGCATAAATAGGAGCTAGAGTTGGAACGCCTGTGTATGATAAGGATACAAACGTGGAAAGCTAATTCGGCCTTGGGAAAACTGATGACATTTAGAAATTTCGAACAAAGAGACGGTTACAACAGTTAATGCGCTGAACCAGGGTCGTAAATGTCTAATTTTCAATGACTGTTGTTACTCGTAATTTGAACTGAGTGCAAATTCATGGATTCTGTAGATCTCGCGCAAGGAATAAAATGTGTCAGATTTATTGTATTTTGCACATGCACCATTGGAGCCTCGATTAGGGTTACACTGCTCTTAGAACTTTTGTTCTTTTCCTGTTTGCTTGGGTCGACAGCTTGTAGGTTTTGTCTTCCTTCTGATCTTGTTAGGAAAGTCTCCGAATACCGCTTGATTCAATTTTCTAACCCTTTTAGTTTCCCCTAGTAAAAGTAGAAAAACAATCAACATTCCGGAAGAACAAAGGAAGTGAAGCCGTGGTTAGTTGTTTTGTTCACAGGGTAGACGTAAGTGAAGTCGGTACTAGGTTGCCTGATTAAGGTTGAATTCTATTGTTATTGTCGATAGAGAGAAGAAAGAGGATATTTGGGGTGGTTATAAATCCATAAAAGAGTAGAAATTTCAGTACAGGCAGAAGCATAGGGAAAAGTAGTGTTCAAATATAAACACAATGAATCCGAAGGTATTAGTACTTTCGATGGATAATTCAACTAAGAAGTTAAAACCGAAAAGATTAAGAGTTTCTCATGCGTGTGATAACTGTAGGTTGAAGAAAAGAAATGTGATGGTCAGCAACCTTGTAAACTTTGTAAAAATTCTGAGAATGAATGTATTTATTCAGATAGGAGAAGATTACCAGCAGGAACTGTATTAACTTCTGGGGAATCGGAAGAGCTAGCACCGTTGCCACCAAGGGATGTTGCGTTGAAACTATTGTGGGAATCATGGAGTAGGGCGTGCGTTTTATTTAGATTTTATCACAGGCCTTCGCTTGTTAGGATTTTAGATTCGTTTTACGAGAATAAAGATAGTCAACGTCAAAATTTTACTGATGAACAGTTGAAGGCGAGGCCGTTGATTTATTCTATTTTAGCGGTGGGGCGCTTTTCGCAAAGGAGGACTTACAAGAAGATGATGTTAGCACGAGGGAGTTCTACCAAGATGAGGGTGAGAAATATTTTTTAACTGCGAAATCCATGTTGGATGTTACAAATATTACAGATGTCTATTCAATTCAAACTATGTTTATGTTGACGATGTTTTACAGTGTTCAGGTAATTTGAAAAGGTGTTATTCATATATGGGGATTGCGTTGCGTGCGGCTATAGCCGAAGGGTTACATAGAAAGAGTTCTCTAGTGGGTCCTACGCCGATTGAAGATGAATCCAAGAAGAGACTATTTTGGACAGTTTACAAAGTTGACATTTATATGAATTGTATTATGGGGCTTCCACAATCGATTTCTGAAAAAGCTGTTAACATGGAACTACCAAAGGATTTAGATGATGAAAATATTACAAACCAAGGTTGCATAGAGCAACCTTGGGGCAAAATTAGTAGTACCGGTATGAATAACGAGCATACGAAATTGATGTTGATCCTTTCTAAAATCCATGCTACCTTGTATCCTGTACTAAAGTGGGATGAAGAGACGCATAATAGCATTCTATCCCTACAAAATGAATTGGATCAATGGCTGTTGCAACTTCCACTTCAGCTGAAACCGGGCTATGAGTTTCTAGATGACACTGAGAGAGACTATTACTTAAAGCCATGTAAATTGTTGTACATGGATTTTCTGTTGGCTAGAATTTTAATGTGCAAGCCATTTGTGCATTACATTGCGGTTAACCCTGAACAGGCGCCCCGTTATTCATTTCAAATCTCAGTTGCCTGGAGCTGTATCGAGGTTTCACATCAAGTGATCCATTTAGCTCATGAGATGATCCAAAACAGTCTTCTGAGCAGCGGATATTGGTTCTCTGTGCATACAATTTTTACAGTGTTACTTGTCTCATGTTTTACCATCATTTAATGGATTTGTCATTGGCCAAGAATAACGGGTTAGATGTGCAAAAGGATTGCGGGTTAGGTGTTGATATTCTAATGTGTTTAAAAAATAGTACACAAGCTGGTGAGCGAAGCTTTAATGTTTTGAATTCAATTTTCAAAGAATTTAATCGGAAGACGACTGAGCTGTCAATGCAAACACTTGCAGCCATGACACCAAGAGAACCGGACGTCACGCCTGAAGATTTGAAATTTTTCAATATGGAAAGTGATGAATATTTGGATAGGTTATTAAAAGATTTTTGCCGGGTGATATGGATCTGAGTGATATGGGCTTCGATAATCATGTATTAGAAGAAATGGAAGCTTGATTTTAAATATGTATGTATTCTTGGAAATTTTAAATGTGATTTTGTAACAGTTCGTTAACATTGAATCCATGTTGGCACCTAAAATGATCAGTGCCAACCAAGACATTAAATTGTTTATGCTGAACGAAAACTGACTTTAAACATCGGAAAGTTTTCCAATCACAATATTGTAATAAGCATCCAAGTTAATCTTTTAAAAAGATTTCCAAAGTTCTAGCATACCAATATGTATCTTATATATATATACTTAATTTCATAAAATGTATATATACAATATATTCCTCTCGCTACTCAACGAGTAGCCGCGCAAGTGGTTTAGTGGTAAAATTCATCGTTGCCATCGATGAGCCCCTGGTTCGATTCCGGGCTTGCGCATATCTTTTGGCCGAACGGGTTAGGTCAATCGACCATATCGTGGATGACTGTTCGAAGTTCTTCTGAAGAACTCCCCAAAAGAATAAGATATGAAAACGTACTGCAGGAATAGTTAACAAACTGTTCGATAGTTTAGTCTATGCATATCTTATTCATTACCCGTATGCTTACGTGGCTTGATCAAGTTCTTTTACACTTCTCGCGTAGCGTCATTGGAGATCGAACACAGTCGTTAAACATTGAAAGAACAACCTTTAAAGGTTGAATAATACAAAACAAATAAAGTTAGACAAAACAAGACACAATCTGTTGGTGATCATTGATATAATTATATATGAATGCCCGACTTTAGTTTAACAGAAATAATCTCAAATGCTGAGAGAAAAGACATGCTCTTCTCTCATGGGTTAGTGACAATTTTGACAAACTTTACAAAGGACAATATTATGAAGAAGCAGATGAATATACAAAAAGTTACTTGATGTCAATAACAACTTAGAGCAATTGATAAGATATTTTGCTAATGTCGAGGAAGAAAGAACTGTCAATTCACATTATGTGTTCATCAGAGTGGCCCAGTTGTACACTTTTGTCTAACACGCCTAGGAAAAACATACCCAGGCAAGGTCTATGATGCATCTGAGCTATTAGCAAATGTTTTGGCAGAAGAACCTATTAGACTTGAAACGGAGAAAGATGCGAATGATAAGGACAAGAAGAAAAATCCAATCCTAAGAAAACTTACATTTTTCGCCAGTCAAAGATTTAGCATGTACTGTTTTAACTCAATTGTTCGAAATTTTTGGCAACAGGATATCAGCATTAGGTCCTTTAATATCAGGGAGCGTTTTCAAAATGTGAAGAAAATGTTAGAAAAGACCAAATATATCCACGCTACTTATATGACTTCATTACTGCAATTACATGCAGCTATTTTGAAGAATACAAAAATATGCCGTCTAGCAACAGTTATTATGGGAAATTTGTTAAACTATCCAAGATTATCATAGAAAGCATTCAACTTGATCAAGAAGATTACCCAATAGACTTTCTTTCCAGCATTATTGAAATTTGGTCAATTTATATGAAACAAGATCAATTTATTAAAGATCATAGTAGTAATTTAAAGGCTAGTTTGTGCGCGAAATTCAGCGAAAAGGAATGGGGAATTTTGGGTTGGTTAATGACCATACGAGAACTTGTACCGCCAGATCGATTGCAGAAGTTTTATTTCACTTCTTTAACATAAAAAATTGATTTCATTGCCTCAAGTTTGGGAGATATATGCAGAAATATTTTGCCAAAATTCACCACGAGAAATTCAAGCCGGGTGTTTTGAATCTATTATACATTTTATTGGGTTGTGTTCAGGTACCGATACTAATTTTTTGCAGGTATCAATTACTTGGAACTGGTTATGTCACTAAGTAGTGCTATTCTCTGCCATTCTGAGAATCAAAATCGAAGCATAGAAATCTCGTCCAGGTATCTCAGATACTTTGAACACATGCACGACATCCTTTTACCGAGAGTATGGGATTCTTCTAAAAGCCAAATTCTTTTCCGAGTAATGGGATGCATTGAAGGACAGGAAAATGGTGATTCAAAAGTGGACCAAATTCTAAATTTGCTATTAATGGAACTCTAAATAATCAATGGCTTACTTTGGCTCAATTGGAGTTAGTACGCCGACTGCTTTGCGTTCTTTCATCGTCTTTTGGTAATGAACAACATATTGTCCTACAAATAAAACAAAGGTTGGTAGAGCTGAGTACTTGCGATACCTTCATTATCAGAATTCATTCTGTTGAGGTTCTGAAGACTTTTGAAGAGTTTCCCAGAGTATTTAAGTGAAACTATTGAATCTCAACTAACAGAACTGTCTAACGATTTTAAATTGGACGAACGTTTCCCTTTTCTGTTAACCACGGTCGCTCTCTGTTGATAGCTAATCTAATCGAGTGTGCAGATAAGGATTATGTGCCTTACGAACTTATTATGAGAATTACCATTTTGCCACTTCTTTCATTAAAAATCATACGACTTCCACAAATTCTTCCATTTACTACAAAGGTTTGATAAGCTGGATTCTGCTAATTGGGCTCGTGAACTATAAGGATGAGCAATACCTTACGATGCAATCTTCTCAATTATTTTTATTTTGGAAAGTATTACTTACTCATACTTTCACACACCATGATGAAGACGAACTTTATAAAAACCTTGAAATTAGGAACCATTCGCTGGTATGTCTTTTGACATACTTGAGCAATATAACTATTCAGAAAGATGTCGCAAAACAAGTATCATATTTGTTAACGAAGTGTTCCAATTATAATCATTCTGTGACTGTCAAATCAAACAGCATAGATAAGGCATTATTGGTGAATGAGTATAGATTGCTACAGGTTTATTTGAGAATCAACGAGTATATTAAAAAGATTTTAACAGTTCTTTGTTGATTCTTATAGTGAAAATTTCTCAGATCCCAATCTTTATTGTGAGTCTGTTTCTCCAGGATTGGATTCTATTAAAAGGCTGGAACTAAGAAACCATCAAAAGATGATACTAAGGAGGATGCGATTCTGCATCCCTGTGTAAATACTTTACTTTGTCAGAATGATGGGTTTGCTTTTGGTCTATCTAGTAAAATATCACCATCTGCTGTCACTGAGTTAACCATCAAGTCGTCAACTGCACCAGACTTCGAAGTCGGTCAAAATACTACTTTAAGGGACTATTATTGGTACCAACCTTTTGAGGATGAAATCGCAAAACCTATTTTACCAGTTTTGTGTTTCGATTATTTAATCATGCTTTATGGTTCTAGTGGCTATTCGGGAAAGGACAGGTACGGACCTAGGATCACCACGTCATTAATAGATTCTTCAATGGAATTATTTTCTCTGGTGTTTCCGTACTTAAATTCAAAAATCCAATATTCTGTAGTGGAGAGTTTAAATTTATCGATGTTCTCGAAATTAACTACGCCATTAAGAAGTGTGGCTATAGCGACAAATTCTGCTGTTTCTATCCATGGTGCTCTAAAAATTATTCAGGATAAAGAAATGTCTTTGGACCACAGTGTTGGTCAACTTTTGATGGAATCAGTAAAAAATAAATTTTATGATGACCCATTCTTAACTTATTTGAAAGCAGAATGTATTGGATTAATAACCGCTGCTGTTAGTAGAGGTGTGTTCGATAAAACACTCCCAGAATATGTTACGGAACAAAGCAATATCATCATTAAAAATGTCGTTGATTTGAATGATCCATATTTAAGAGTTTTAAATGTGTTGTCATTATCAGCGATATTTAAATATAACTCCCAAAAGGCGAAATTTCACGCGATGTTTGATGTGATTTTTACACTATTAAAAGATCCTCATCCTGTTGTACATGGTTGGTCTTTGAAGTCATTAGATGTCATCTTAAAGAAACATCAGTCAATGGATCTTCATTTAGCTTCTGATTTATTTTGCACCTTAGAAGATATTGCAATGGATCCTAATTTTGGTACGTACGGGTCATCCATTATTCGTTATAATTACAACAAGGAGTTTGACTCACACATTTTATTAGGCCAAATTTTCTGTACATTAACAGAAACCGTTGGTCCCAGTATTCCTGAACTTGATAAAACCGCTAAGGAAGCTTTTAGAAATGTTACATTTGGTTGTATCACCACCAATGATGCTGCTAGCGAATCTGTAGGATTAGCTATCTATGAAAATATTGCGACATTTAAGCTTTCTGGAATTTTATGTGATGAAGTATTTATTGGACTGGCTATGAGTGTAATAGGAGGTTCTTTTATAACCGGTTTCGGTGCATCTTATTTCAACCCACATTTTACAGGAATCGATGAAATCATACCATTTACGACTAGTATGAAAGCAACATTTGATAGCTTTAGACTGTTTACCCAGATGCTTCGTTTACAAAAGGTAGTATGTTTTCAAAAATATGGACACCCAAAGTTGGAGGTATCTAACTCTATATCCACATTCTCCCACTATAATTGGTTATTTTTTGCATGGTTAGAACAGAGTTACAAAAGGATATTCATTGGTTTGAAAAATTGTGTGCAATGTTTAACATGACAAGAGGAAAATTATTTGGAGG